>SJYW01037180.1:8755-31852 GCA_006410735.1 Raphicerus campestris | reverse complement strand
AGTTCACTCAGACTCACATCCATCGAGTCAGTGATGCCATCCAGCCATCTCATCCTCTGTCGTCCCCTTCTCCTCCTGTCCCCAATCCTTCCCAGCATCAGAGTCTTTTCCAATGAGTCAACTCTTCGCATGAGGTGGCCAAAGTACTGGAGTTTCAGCTTTAGCATCATTCCTTCCAAAGAAATCCCAGGGTTGATCTCCTTCAGAATGGACTGGCTGGATCTCCTTGCAGTCCAAGGGACTCTCAAGAGCCTTCAACACCACAGTTCAAAAGCATCAATTATTTGACGCTCAGCCTTCTTCACAGTCCAACTCTCACATCCATACATGACCACAGGAAGAACCATAGCCTTGACTAGACGGACCTTAGTCAGCAAAGTAATGTCTCTGCTTTTGAATATACTATCTAGGTTGGTCATAACTTTTCTTCCAAGGATTAAGCATCTTTTTATTTCATGGCTGCAGTCACCATCTGCAGTAATTTTGGAGCCCCCCAAAATAAAGTCTGACACTGTTTCCACTGTTTCTCCATCTATTTCCCACGAAGTGGTGGGACCAGATGCCATGATCTTTGTTTTCTGAATGTTGAGCTTTAAACCAACTTTAGAAGTGAAGAAAGTGAAGAGGAACTAAAGAGCCTCTTGATGAAAGTGAAAGAGGAGAGTGAAAAAGTTCATCACCACCGAGAGATGGTGATGAACAGGGAGGCCTGGTGTGCTGCGATTCATGGGGTCGCAAAGAGTCGGACATGACTGGGCGACTGAACTGAACTGAAGGAGTAAATCGGTAAAGATAATGGCACCCCACTACAGTACTCTTGCCTGGAAAATCCCATGAATGGAGGAGCCTGATAGGCTGCAGTCCATGGGGTCACTAAGAGTCAGACACGACTGAACGACTTCACTTTCACTTTTCACTTTTCACTTTCACACATTGGAGAAGGAAATGGCAACCCACTCCAGTGTTCTTGCCTGGAGAATCCCAGGGATGGGGGAGCCTAGTGGGCTGCTGTCTATGGGGTTGTATAGAGTCAGACATGACTGAAGCGACTTAGCAGTAGTAGTAGCGGCAAGGAGTAAATAAAATAGGTAGAGTGTTATAATAAATGCTATGGGAAAAGAAAAAATCAGGGAAGACATGTAGAGAGAGTTCTGGAGGAAGAGTTTACAATTTTATAACATGATAGATGCTTAGGGAAGATCTTACTGAGGAATACTATTGTGCAAAGACCTGAAGGAAAGGAAGAAGTAAGTTATAGACATACTTGAAGGTGGCAGTATTTCAAGCAATAAAAACAGCATGCACAACGCCCTGGGGCAAGAAACAGTATCTAACTTATTTGAGGAACACAGTGAGGCTAGTATGGCTGAAGCTGAGTGAGGGAAGTGGGCAGCTGTAGCATCTGAGGGTAGTGAAGTGGTAGCAGTGGGATATATCATGTAGGTTCTGGTGACTATTTCAGGAGGCCCTAGACCTAAGCGTACTATTGCTGATTGAAAGGTGAGTTTTGATTGAGAAGTAATATTTTAATTAGAATATGCTTGCGGTTCTATAGCATATAGACTCTAGAGAGACAAGAGTGTAAGTGAAATAGCTGGTTGGGAGGCTATACTAACTGTCCAGAAAAGAGTCGGTGGAGGCTTAGTTTAGAGAGATAGTACTAGAGAGGAGGAATAGTGGTAAATGTGGATATATTTTCAAGGGAGGACAAACATATGGTTTCTTGATGGCTTTAGTGTGGAAGGTGCAAGGGCTATTTTCCTGAAAAAAAGTGGTTTATGTATGCTGTATTTCCTTTTTACCTCTAATCACTTTCCCACTTGCTGCATTTTGAGGTTTGATTCATTTCTGTTTTTTCCTTTTTTTTTTTTTTTTTGCTTTACATTTCTCCTGAAATTGCTATAAAAATCTTGGAACCATCATGTGTTCCTCAGTCTTGACTTTGCATGATGACTTTGTAGCATTTTATCACTGTACATCCTCCTTCCTTCCTCAAATTCTCTTCTCCCTTGACCTGTGTGGCTCTGTTTCTCTTGGAATGACAATCTCTGCTGGTCTGATTTCTCTTTTTTTAGGCTACTAAATGAGTTTGACTTTTTCAGATATTTGTGGTAATGTTCCTCTTTCAGTGAGATCTTTGCTAGCTTGATACAAAAATCCCAAACTCCCTTTTCCCTGACAACTCTCTAAACCCAAGGGATTGCCAAATTTACACTTCTCGCTTTCATCTCAAGCATCACAAAATCATTCAATGATGTTAGGAGCAGGTGTCTATATTATAGAAAGATTATATTGACCTTATTTTTAAAAATATAACTTTATTTATTTTAATTGGAGGTTAATTACAATATTTTTGAGATTGTAATTTCTTAGATTGCTACTGTCATTATTATTGCTCTTTTGTGCATGTGTACTAAGTTGCTTCATTCATGTGTGACTCTTTGCAGCCCTGTAGACTGAAGTCTGCCAGGCTCCTCTGTCTGCAGGATTCTCCAAGCAAGAATACTGGAGTGGATTGCCATGCCCTCCTCCAGGAGATCTTCCTGATCCAAGGATCAGACCCGTGTCTCTTAGTCTTCTGCATTGGGAGCCAGGTTCTTGACCACTAGTGCCACATGGCAAACTCCCTATTATTGCTTTTATACTATTGCAATTGTTAATAAAATATATCACATATATTATATATATATGAGCTCTTCACAGTGAAGTCCTCAACTGGAGTCTTTTGACTGAGTTAAATTTAATGTTAATGATCCATGAATAGTGAGGCTAAACATGTCCCAGAAATTAAAGAGCTATCTTTACAGTAAATATTGGCTTCTCTTTGCAAGAAGCAGTGATTCACTTATTAATTGAAGAACTGTTGCTTGAGCAAGATACTTACATTTTATGCTTTATAATTTCAACTTTAATAGCTTTAAAATTGTTTACTGCACAATATTATTGTACAAGTTAAATGAATTGTCATGTAAAATCTAGTTTTGACAAAAAGTTATTCAGTTACTTGAGATTCAGGCCCTGTTCTAGGTATTGGAGCTAACTATAGGATAGGATAGGCCTGCAATCAATTCTGTTACAATCTGATTGAGACAAGAAACAAAACCAATGATTACTCAACTTTTTATAGGTACTCTGTTAAAAGTCAACAGAGGCACAAGAGGAGTGAATCAGAGTCTCCCTTGAAGAGATGATGCTTCAGTTGAGTCTTGGAGTCAAGTTGTTATTTTGATAAAGCCAGAGAAGGGAGCCCAAATTAAGAGAACATCATGCTCAAAGGCATGTAGGCATGAAACAATATGTCTCATTCATGTTATAAGAAGCTCAGCATCAAAATCAAGAAGGCATTTAATGAGGTTGCAAGACTGAGAATAAAGATTTTGGTAGTGGCTTATGCAGTAAACTAAGAAATCTGAGCCCCAAGTCAGTATTACTATAAAGGATTCTAAGCAGAGAATTGATGTGATTATATTAAACACGTTAAAAGTTACACTGGGAACAGTGAGGAGGATGGATTAAAAGAGGCTGAGCTGAGAACAGGGAGAATTCTAATGATGTAAGTCACAAACAAATGAGGAGGTCTCAAACAGCGATGATAGTACACTGTGGCATGTATAGGAGGTAGAATTGACTGACCACAGTGACTAATTGAATGTGGTAAAAGATGGAAATTGCTATGTTCCTGTTTTAGACTCTAGATAGATGACATTATTCAGGAAAAGATAAATAAGGAAGGAGAAATCAGAGCCCACGGTGAGGACAGTTTCTTTTTGCAACATGCTGCATTTGCAGTTTCACTGAATATCCAGGGAATTTTGAATAAAGGCAAAATTCTTTAGTATGGCCCACAAGACTTCACAGTTTTGTCCCTCCCTTCCATTCCAGGCTTGTTCATGTGACTATCTCCCCATTTCTCTCTGAAAGAACGGCATGAGCTTTGTATTTGCTTCTTGTCTTCACCATCACCTCATTTTGAATATGATCTTTCCTTAGTCTGGATCACCCTTCTTTCTTTTCTTAGTTTTTTTTTTTTTCCTAGTCATATGTCATAGTTCACCTTCAGATTAGATTTCCTTAGCAAGGTCCAATTCAATAAGCTCTGAGGCCCTCAAGAATATCTTCACTGTGAAAGAAGAAAATACTAGAAGAAAGACAAATGGACACAACAGATTTTCTTAGAACTTCTATCTTGTTTTATCTTCCCTGTGTCAGGAAGATCCCCAGGAGAAGGAAATGGCAACCCACTGTAGTACTCTTGCTTGGAAAATTCCGTGGACGGAGGGGCCTGGCATGCTACTGTCCATGGGGCTGCAAAGAGTCAGACACAACTGAGCGACTTCACTTTATTTTGTTCATCAGTGTGTTGTCTGGTCTTCTGGGTACCAGGAATTCCTGGATCTAACCTGCTTCTGTTGACTGTCACAAATTCAAAGGTAGAGCCTGGATCTGAGAAATATCCCAAGGGAAGCAATGATACAATTTGATGACTGAAAGGATCTAGATATTACGTCTAGATTTTTCTTGGTGATTAGAAAGATGATTGTAATCTTGACAGAAATAGAGGAATCAGGAAAGTGAGTTCATTTTTCAGGGAAGATGGTTAAAAATAATGCTAATGTTGAGAAGATTATACAGGGACTTTAAGATGGCTATGAAGTAGATAAATCTTAGCCATTAGACCTCTTCATTAAAATAATAAAAGCTTTATAGGTTGTTAATGATTCCTTTCTTCAGTAAGTTAGGCGACTCTTGGAAAGCTTTTTTGTGTAATCAGTGTCTGCCTTGTAACTTCTAACCTCTTTTTATCAGACCTATTATAGACAATATTAGTTGAAAGAAGTCATGTTAGGTAACAATTTTGTTTTTCTTTCTCTATTGACAATATTAATTAACCTATTAGGCAGGTTATTCTGATCCCAGTTATTAGGGTACATTAGGAGTTTTATTGCACTGAGATGTGCTTGGCAGACATGACCTCTTGCTCTACTTTTCCAAGCATCTATTCTTTAGAGTTTACCCATAATGTCGTTACCTAATTAGACTCCAGCAGTATGAAAGGTTTTTTGTTAAATATAAAGTAGTTGTGCTAAACTCTGACATAGGAAAACTAGAGACTTGTCTTAAAGGAAATGAAAGGTTGTCTCCAAGTTTAAATCTTTCATTAGCAGTAGATAATGCTACTTTTTGACCAAGCCTATTTCATTCAAGATTAAGGTTACTCACACAATTCATTTTTTTAAAAGAGAAAAATAATAAAGGCCATAGGCAGGGCTATGACCTAGATTCTGTAGGATCCAGAAAGAGAAGGGGTCAGCAGGTTTCTAGTGATCTGCCATAGAGACCATTCTGATACATCTCTCCATTATCTATTTAAGTTGTAGTCATGGCCATTCCCAAGGCTTCATTAGCATTTCATTCATATGTAGTGCTAATTTTCCCTGTTTTCCTACATTTTGTGGAATTATTATTTACATAAGCAGTCAATATAGTCATGATCAGACTGACTCTCATTTATTAAAATTTACCAGTTAATATTTGGAATAACATATTTTGTAATTTTTTTAGTATGTGACATAGTATTTAAACTTCAGTACTGTTTTGTGATAAATGTGGTTATTATGGAAAATGATTCCAAAGGAATACAACCCCATAATCAGATTACCAAATACATAATCATTCAACAAATATTTGTCTTTTATTAGACAATAAAAGACATTGAATAGAATTTTGTATTTGGATTTCCTATTTAGAATAATAATTTTTACTAATAGTTTATGCAGCAAATCCTAAGGATTCAGGTTATCTTTGTATATTTTCCCCACCAATATTAGGTACCCCAGATGTAATAAAAACTTGAATTGAGACAATTTAATCCAGAATAAATGGATGTGTTCTTTAATATTTATAATCATGATGTTTTTTTATTAATAAGTAGGAAGTACTTCCCTGATAAAGAAGTACTTTATCCTGGTAAAGAGTTCACCTGCAATGCAGGAGACCCTGGTTTGATTTCTGGGACTGGAAAATTCTCTGGAGAAGGGAGTGGCTACCCACTCCAGTATTCTTGGGATTCCCTTGTGGCTCAGCTGGTAAAGAGTCCGCCTGCAATGCAGGAGACTTGGTTTGATTCCTTGGTTGGGAAGATCCCCTGGAGGAGGGAAAGGCTACCCACTCCAGTATTCTTGCCTGGAGAATTCTATACAGTCCATGAGGTTGCAAATAGTTGGACACGACTGAGCAACTTTCACTTTCAGGAAGTTGTTTTTGGTTATTCATTCAGTTATTTATGAATTTTTATGTACTTCAAATACTTTATATCTATATCTATCTATCTATCTATATTTTAATTTTAACAAAAGCTAGAATTCTGTCTGGATTCTCTCAGAAACTATCATCACGTTATATTTTAAAACACAGTAAAAATCATTTGTGATCCCATTAACTGTGATATAGACTGTTGGCTATAAATATAGCTGTTGTATAAATATAAACTTATGAGAATATGTATTAAATAAATAGATAACAATAAATTAAGGGTTTTTTTTTTGGTTTTTTTTTTTTTTTCCATGATGTCTGGGGAGAGTTAGAAAAATTGATCTCAGGAGTATTTGCCTAAACTATTTCTAACTTGCATTTAGATGAAGTGAGCAAGGTAAAAGAATAGCAAAATTATTCAGACATCTGAGCAGTTAAATGTCTCATAAAAAGGATTCTTTTCTATGCATGTTCTTACTGGCTGCACATTGCACATAGATGATTCTAATCACAGTTGCTCAAATCACCTGGTGCCTCAATTACCTTGTCTTCAATGAGCACATTCCAAACTCCAGAGCACCTATATACGTACTCTGATAATAGGCTGCCAATTAAGTTATCTTTCTCTGGAAACTTACTATGGCAGTTCAGTGAATATAATATCATTAGTGCCCTTATATCATCATAGCTTGGGCAGTTGCTGACACTACATGAATTTAACTGCTAAGCTATCAAAGTAGCTGTTCAACTACAGTAGCCTTGAAATTACACACACACAAAAACCTGGTAGCTCTGTGTTTGTTCTTGTTTACATATCTGAAGCAAGCATGGAAGTATGGGTGTGTGTGTTTATGCATATGCAAACAAGTAAGTCTTTTGTATAAATATTTAGATGGAGAAAATAATCATCATATACAAGGAAAGCACAAATACCTAGATATAAAATAAATTATTAGTAAAAATTGCTATAAAACTCATCCAACTTTGCCACCAATAAAAATGACATCAGTTGTAGCTGTGGTCAGTATTTCTGTAACATTGAATACTCTCTGATTGAATTATATCTTGTAAAATTACTCTATATTTACATGACTGTATTTATATGGGGTCTGAGAGTGAAATTAACACAATTTTTTTTTACTAATAAAACAGAATGTTTGAGAATTACCACATTCTTACTCCATAATTACTAGACACATATTCTAGAAAGTTAAGCATAAGGTTATATGAAAATTATGAACATTATTTACTGAGACTGCAGTGTAAGCTGGAATCATTATTTAAACTCACTCTTATTAAAAAGTTGGTGAAAACCATCAGGAGAATAATCTGCTTTACTGGACGCTGTTTCTCCTTCAGTTCAGTTCAGTTCAGTCACTCAGTCGTGTCCTCTGTTGTCCCCTTCTCCTCCTGCCTCTAATCCCTCCCAGCATCAGAGTCTTTTCCAATGAGTCAGCTCTTCGCATGAGGTGGCCAAAGTATTGGAGTTTCAGCTTAGCATCAGTCCTTCCTGAGAGGGTTTCTCCTTATTCGATGATAAAGAGCCTGATAACAGGAGTCATTCTAATTGGGTCAAAATCTTATTTTTACCACTTAGTTATCCTTGGCCTTCCCTGGTGGCTCAGTGGNTAGCATCAGTCCTTCCTGAGAGGGTTTCTCCTTATTCGATGATAAAGAGCCTGATAACAGGAGTCATTCTAATTGGGTCAAAATCTTATTTTTACCACTTAGTTATCCTTGGCCTTCCCTGGTGGCTCAGTGGGTAAAGCGTCTGCCTTCAATGGGGGAGACCTGGGTTTGATCCCTGGGTCAGGAAGACCCCCTGGAGAAGGAAATGGCAACCCACTCGAGTACTCTTGCCTGGAAAATCCCATGTACTGAGAAGCCTGATAGGCTACAGTCCGTGGGGTTGCAAAAAGTCGGACATGACTGAGCCAGTTTAATTCACTTATCCTTGGCAAATTCTTTGACATTCTAAACATCAATTTCTTCTTTTATAAAGTGGACATTATATAAGCAGTTGCTCCATAGGTTTATTTTGTGGATTAAACCATGCAGTATATTTAAAATACTTAGCATGGTGTGCTGAAAATGGTAAATATTCAATATATGATAACTTTTATTTCTTTGATTTATGTTTTTAATTATTTAAAAAATTTCCAAGTTCCACTGACTTTTTAAATGGCTCTTATATAAAACTGACCTGTGCTGATTAGTTACAGTTTATACTGCAACCATTACTGCAGTTTCATCTACTTTTACATGTGCTCAGTGTTTCCCTTAAGTGAGGTATTTATCAGTTGTGTTAGTAAGGAGAATGGCTTCCCACAAAATTGCTGCTGTTTCACTATTTTATTTTGTTTGTGAATTCTTTTTTAGGCTTCAGCTCTGTTATTTAAAGTAAGCTGCCTTATTATTGGCCTATATGTCCAATTCCTTTGTTCTCTGCTGTTTTACAAGAAAAAGAAGGGTATTTAAAATACTTCTTGGAGGGAATGAGTAGCTTCCTAATTGAGTATTTCATGCTAAAAAATAAAAATAAAAAAAATTATCCTTCCACTTTCCCCCATAGAAGTTGGGACTCCATCATAACATTTCCAGGTTAAACCATTAATGTTACTCTCTTGGTTGCATCAATTCAGTGTATCCTTGGATCTTAAAGATAATGCATGATATGAATCATTAACATTTCATTTCCAATATTGTGTAGACTGTATTCAACTTTCCTGCCATTTATATCATATGTAATAAAATATTTTAAAAGTTTCCAACCACAGAAGAGAAATCATATAATAAAAGAGAACATTTAAGAGAAAAACAATTCTAAAAATTAATACAAATTCTTAAAAACTGAGATGTCCATTTATATCCTTCAACTGCTAACTATACTCAAACTATTTAAGTGTTACATTTGGGAACACTCTGGTAGCCCTACTCAANTATTAAAGGTGAGAATTAGGAGAGAAGGAAGTATGGGAAGTCAGTTAGGAAAGCACTCTAGATCTTCTGGTGTGGTGCTTTGCTTGTCTGGGGCTCAACACCCATAACAGCAGCCATCACCTGAGCCCCAGGGCTTTGGTTTAAAAGACACACATGTACTTATACACACAGGGATTTGGAAATATGAGTTGACTGGTCAACTTGAGCATGTTACTGACAAGGAGGTAATGGGGTTATTTTCTGGTGGAGCTAGCATGGCACTAAAGCAGGCCTGTAGATATATTAAAAATTTATTTTTAAAAAAAGCAAAGCAGAAGTTTATATTTTAATCATATTTACAGGGTTTCTAAGTCTTTGATTTACAAAATTTCTTATTTGTTTCAGCTGTCTCCTCCCCATCTCTGTTCTGGAGGAGATGGGATAGGTCTGGAGTCCAAACAGTTGTAATTTTGTATCTTGGTGTCTGTTCTCTGACTGTGAAATATTCCATTCTTTTGTTAAGATTCCTGAGGAGTTATTTTTTTAAATTTTATAATAAAAACAAACCCCACCTTTGTCCTTACATTTCCCTTACTGTTTCTGTGTTCATTGCAGAAAGTGGGCTGTGTATTTTTCTTACCATGACAACTTCTAATTGACATGTATAGTATGTTCAGAGTTAAATAGTTCTTCATTGTAAAAAAAACTGTGTTAACTGTTTCCAGAGCAACTGTTATAAACTTTATGTTGATTTATTAAAAAAAAAAAAAAAGAATCTACCAATGGACATACTTAGGGCTGCACCTGTTGATGCTGCTGAATCCAAGTCAGTTGTTCTAAATATAGCACACCCTCCTGACAGGGAAGTGGAGAGCTGGTTACCTTGAGAAACTTAGACTTTCTATATCACTTAAGGTGTAAGATATAGACAGACATATGCATTGCATAGCTTTGGGACTCTTTGAAATTTTTCATTCCAACTGGTATAAATTGAATTTTGCTAACAGTATTTCACTTCTTGACAACTAACTTGTTTTGAATATCTGAGAGTTTAAGCTTAAACAAAATATCTAGAGGATACGTTTTTCAGTTTATGAATAATTTTAACAGAAAATATAATCACCACTCAAGTAATTCACTTCATCCACCCTCAAAATACACTCAGACACGCACCTGCAAACCAAAAAACGAGCAAGATTTTCCCACCCTCAGTATGGAATCTGCCCACAGCTGAGGATTCTCAAAGTCAGTTTGTAGTCACCATCTTGGCCTGGCTCTTTTTTCTCTCTGTGGCTGTGGCCCCAGGTAAACTCTTCCTGTGAAACTTCCATCCTCTTCAAAGTGTGAATCAGAAACAATATTTGAGGAAGATTTTGTAAGTGTTGGGGACTGAGGTCTTGGTGTGAGGCAAGTGTTGTCTGTCAAGGCTCAGAAGGGGTGTACCAACCAACCCTCCTCCTCGGGCTGGTCCTGCCACCCTCCACCCCAGCTGCTGCTCCTGTGCCAGCCTCCATGTGCCTCGTGCCTCTGTTGGGTCTGGCCTCCGAGCTCTTGCTCCAATTTCTGACCCTGTTTATCAATCGTGTCTTCATTTATCGCAATGATCTACGTGTCTTATCACTCTACCACAAGCTAGACTGTAGCTAAAAGTCTCAAAATGGAATAAACTGATTCTTCCCACTTTCTTCTTCTTCAAAATTATTTTAGTTATTTTATTTTCTTTGCTTTTCTGTATAATTTTTGGAATAACCTCGTCTATACCTACAGAAAGCCTTGTGGGGATTTTGATAGGAATTGCTTTAAACCTATATATCAATAATCAACTGACATACAACTCTGTTCCAATTACAGAAATCTTTACTGAAGACAGAGCTACTCTTCAGGCATGACAAGAACCTGTATAGGATATGAATAATTTTCTCCTTAGCTGTTTTATAAGAACTGGTATTCTAGAATAGTCTCCAAATTTAAATGGAAAGAAATAGGTAAGAAGAAAATGGAATTTTCTCTATAGTTTGCCAGGTTCTCAGAGCTGTTCTCATTTCTGAAATGTCTACTTTAGTGCCAATTTGTCAGATTCTCCCAGCTCCCAATCCAGTGTNACCTGTTGATGCTGCTGAATCCAAGTCAGTTGTTCTAAATATAGCACACCCTCCTGACAGGGAAGTGGAGAGCTGGTTACCTTGAGAAACTTAGACTTTCTATATCACTTAAGGTGTAAGATATAGACAGACATATGCATTGCATAGCTTTGGGACTCTTTGAAATTTTTCATTCCAACTGGTATAAATTGAATTTTGCTAACAGTATTTCACTTCTTGACAACTAACTTGTTTTGAATATCTGAGAGTTTAAGCTTAAACAAAATATCTAGAGGATACGTTTTTCAGTTTATGAATAATTTTAACAGAAAATATAATCACCACTCAAGTAATTCACTTCATCCACCCTCAAAATACACTCAGACACGCACCTGCAAACCAAAAAACGAGCAAGATTCTCCCACCCTCAGTATGGAATCTGCCCACAGCTGAGGATTCTCAAAGTCAGTTTGTAGTCACCATCTTGGCCTGGCTCTTTTTTCTCTCTGTGGCTGTGGCCCCAGGTAAACTCTTCCTGTGAAACTTCCATCTTCTTCAAAGTGTGAATCAGAAACAATATTTGAGGAAGATTTTGTAAGTGTTGGGGACTGAGGTCTTGGTGTGAGGCAAGTGTTGTCTGTCAAGGCTCAGAAGGGGTGTACCAACCAACCCTCCTCCTCGGGCTGGTCCTGCCACCCTCCACCCCAGCTGCTGCTCCTGTGCCAGCCTCCATGTGCCTCGTGCCTCTGTTGGGTCTGGCCTCCGAGCTCTTGCTCCAATTTCTGACCCTGTTTATCAATCGTGTCTTCATTTATCGCAATGATCTACGTGTCTTATCACTCTACCACAAGCTAGACTGTAGCTAAAAGTCTCAAAATGGAATAAACTGATTCTTCCCACTTTCTTCTTCTTCAAAATTATTTTAGTTATTTTATTTTCTTTGCTTTTCTGTATAATTTTTGGAATAACCTCGTCTATACCTACAGAAAGCCTTGTGGGGATTTTGATAGGAATTGCTTTAAACCTATATATCAATAATCAACTGACATACAACTCTGTTCCAATTACAGAAATCCTTACTGAAGANTTGGAATAACCTCGTGTATACCTACAGAAAGCCTTGTGGGGATTTTGATAGGAATTGCTTTAAACCTATATATCAATAATCAACTGACATACAACTCTGTTCCAATTACAGAAATCCTTACTGAAGACAGAGCTACTCTTCAGGCATGACAAGAACCTGTATAGGATATGAATAATTTTCTCCTTAGCTGTTTTATAAGAACTGGTATTCTAGAATAGTCTCCAAATTTAAATGGAAAGAAATAGGTAAGAAGAAAATGGAATTTTCTCTATAGTTTGCCAGGTTCTCAGAGCTGTTCTCATTTCTGAAATGTCTACTTTAGTGCCAATTTGTCAGATTCTCCCAGCTCCCAATCCAGTGTTGACAGGGACAGCATATTTGAAGGATAAAGCATTAATGTTTGCAAAGGGAGGCCTTGAAAAGACAGGGCTTCTTAGATTTTTTTCACAAGAACAACCTAATTACATCTCTTATTTAATTTTCTGTAACTCTAAATGTAAATTGGAGGGAGCTATTAGATTTTATAAGGCAGTGTCCTTGCTTCAGTGATATAATGATGAACCATGCTGAAATAATGGGAGGTTACACTTCATTACACCACTGTTTGCCATTTTTAATATTTTGCAGAAAATATATGGGACATATGACATTTGAAAGAATTCATGCATCCTTATCTGACTTCCAAAGACCCATTGAAACAATGTGTAGTGGTCTTAATCATGAGTCCATTAAATTAATTTTAATTTTAATGGAAATCAATGAAGTTTTGATATTTTATTAGCTATTTAACACTGTCAAGAAAAAAATGCTTTTATTAATCACTATTTGTATTTAGTATATGAATGCTTTGCTTTAATAGTCATAAAGTATAATAAATGGTATTTAGTTATGTACAACAAATACCTTTTCAGATAGAATGCCAATAAAAGCTAGGTGTGCATGCTTACTGTAGTTTGTAATCCATAATGGACTATGCACAATAAAATTATGAAATTAGATTACTTAATGCTTTTATTAACCAGCAGGTTTTTTTTTTTAATTGGAAAAGTCATTTATATTCATGGAAAAAATTCAAACTGCAAAGATGATGCAGTGAAACTACCTCTTCCCTTTCTAGATCCCTCCAGTACCCCGTTCTCCAGTATGGAGGATAGTTGTAGGTCCAAATACTGTTTACAATATTTATGTGATAAAGAATAGTTTAAAACCTCACTAACTCACAGTAACTGAACAGAAGGTCACAACAACTGGGTGTAAAATCTGAATTATAGTATATTTCAGAAGAAATATAGCTTTACAAGTTTGGGCTATAATGAATAACCACTGACTGAAAAGGGGAGGATGGAACAGAGCATTCATATAGGTGTCCATTTTTGCTTTTCAATCAGATTTTACCTGTATTAATTGTTTTAATATAAAGCTATTGATACTGTGGTGCTTTAAAAGTTGTTTGCTGCCTTTCACAGTTAAATATGCTAAATATTTGCCATGTTTATAGTATTCTTTGCTTATCAAATTCTATTTTACAGAATGCACAAAAATAAATTCTAGCTTGGTCTGAATTGCATTCATGCCCATTCATATTTTAAACACTTCAGTGTTTTTGGCTTCAATAGATGCTTTATTATGTTTCTACTAAGGACTGCATGTGTTACTTGTGAAAATACTCATGGAAACATGAAGGCCTCATGTGTAGTTCCTTTTAAAGATTATAGATTTTTCGTATTATTTTATCTCAGCAACTCTGAGTTTCCTATAGTAAGCTTTGGAGGTGAATCTCCTAGGTAGTTATTCCTGGGGAATGTTAACTGAGCAATTATCCTTTGAAAAAGATATTGATAAAGAGGAATGAATCTTTTTAAAAAAGATCTTTTCATATTTATTTTTTTATTTTAAAAATGTGTTTTATTGAAGTATAGTTGAAAGTGTTGGCTTCACTGGTGGGTCAGATGGTAAAGAAAGTGAAAGTGTTAGTCACTCAGTCGTGTCAGTCTCTTTGTGATCCCATGCACTGTAGCCCTTCAGACTCCTCTGTTCATGGAATTCTCCAGGCAAGAATACTGGAGTGGGCTGCCATTTGTTTCTCTAGAGGATCTTCCTGACCCAGGGATCAAACCCAGGTCTCCTGCTTTGCAGGAAGATTCTTTACCAACTGAGCCATCAGGGAGTTCCAGGTGGTTTACTGAGTGGTTTTATTAATCAGCAGCTTAAAAAAAAATTCCCTGGAGAAGGGAATGGCTACCTACTCCAGTTTTCTGGAGCCCATGAGGTCTCTCTTTGAGACAAAACTGAGCCACTAACACACACATACACATAGTTGAAAGTGTTAGTCACTCAATCGTGTCTGACTCTTTATAAGCCCATGAATTGGGTTTATAGCCCAATCTGGGTCTGCTGCATTGTAGCCAGATTCTTTACTGTCTGAGCCACCAGGGAAGCCTATAGTTGATTTACAATGTTGTGTTGATTTCTGGTATACAACAAAGTGATTCAGTTATATATATCTGTGTGTGTGTGTGTGCATGTGCATACACACACACACACACACACACACACACATATATAATGTCTGTGAGTCTGTTCATTTTGTATGTAAGTTCATTTGTGTCATTCTAGATTCTACATGTAAGTGGTGTCATATGATATTTGTCTTTCACTTTCTGACTTCATTTAGTATGATAATCTCTAGGTCCATCCATGTTGCTGCAAATGACATTATTTCATTCTTTTTTATGATTAATATTCCATTTTGTGTATACATGTGTGTGCATGTGTGCATATGTGTATGTGTGTATGTCCATGTATATATATCTTCTTAATCCCTCTGTCAATGGATATTTAGGTTGTTTTCATGTCTTGGCTGTTGTAAATAGTGCTGCTGTGAACATAGGGGTGCAGGTATTTTTTCCAGTTATTACTTTATCTGGATATATGCATAGGAGTGGGATTTCTGGATCAGAGGTTTTTTTTTTTTTTTTTTTTTTTTTTAGTTTTTTGAGGAATTTTTATACTGTTTTATTTAGTGGCTGCACCAATTCATATTTCCACCAACAGTGTAGGAGGGTTCCCTTTTCTCCATACCATCTCCAGGATTGTTATTTGTAGACTGTTTAACAAGGGCCATTCTGACCAGTATGAGGTGGTGCTTTATTGTTTTGATTTGCATTTCTCTTAATTAGTGATGTTGAGCATCTTTTCATGTGCCTATCAACCATATGTAAAATGTCTCTTTAGGTCTTTTGCTCATTTTCTGAGTTTTTTTTTTTTTTTTTTTTTTAGCTGTTTGAACTGTTTGTACATTTTATAAATTAATACCTTGTCAGTCACATTGTTTGCAGATATCACTCCAGTACTCTTGCCTGNATATGTTCTTTGGAAAAATGTCTCTTTAGGTCTTTTGCTCATTTTCTGAGTTTTTGTTTTTTTATATTGAGCTGTTTGAACTGTTTGTACATTTTATAAATTAATACCTTGTCAGTCACATTGTTTGCAGATATCACTCCAGTACTCTTGCCTGGAAGGTCCCATGGATGGAGGAGCCTGGTAGGCTGAAGTCCATGAGGTCGCTAAGAGTCAGACATGACTGAGACACTTCCCTTTCACTTTTCACTTTCATGCATTGGAGAAGGAAATGGCAACCCACTCCAGTGTTCTTGCCTGGAGAATCCCAGGGACAGCAGAGCCTCGTGGGCTGCCGTCTATGGGGTTGCACAGAGTTGGACATGACTGAAGTGACTTAGCGGCAGTAGCAGCAGCCCATTCTATAGGTTGCCTTTTTGTTTTGTTTATGGTTTCCTTGGCCATGCAAAAGCTTTTGAGTTTAATTAGGTCCCATTTTAAAATTTTTGTTAAGGCAGACTGACCTAAGAAAACATTGGTACAATTATTTTTAGATAATGTTTTGCCTATTTTCTCTTCTAGGAAGATTATAGCTTCATGTCTTATATTCAAGTCTTTTAAGCCATTTTGAATGTATTTTTGTGTGTGATATGAGGGTGTGTTCTAACTTCATTGATTTACATGTGGCTGTCCAACATTCCCAACACCACTTGCTAAAGAGACTGTCTTTTCCCCATTGTATTTTCTTGCCTCCTTTGTCAGAGATTAAGTGACCATAGGTGTGTAGGTTTATTTCTGGCTCTCTATTCTCTTCCACTGGTCCATATGTCTATTTTTGTACCAATACTGTGCTATCTCAATTATGGTAGCTTTGTAATATAGTCTGAAATCTGGGAGGGTTATACCTCTTGCCTTGTTCTTTCCCCTCAGGGTTGCTTTGGAAATTTTGGATCTTTTGTAACTCCATATAAATCTTAGGATTATTTGTTCTAGTTCTGTGAAAAATGCTATGAGTAATTTGACAGGGATCACATTAATCTGTAGATTAGTTTAAGTAGTATGGCCATTTAAACAATATTAATTCTTCCAATCCAAGAGAATGGGATATCTTTCAGTTTTTTTGAATCATCTTCAATTAAAGAAATGAATCTTGATGGAGAGGTATAAGTACAGAAGGAGGAAGAGGTAAAATAAGTTAGAGAAGTAAAATTTTACAACCCAGTGGCACAAAGGACTACGAGAGGGAGCAATGATAGTAAGCTGAGTTTTTATGTTATTCAAAATGATACAGTATTATTTGAAATTGGATTGTGATAAGTTTATGATGCACATGTACACCCTGGAGCAACCACTAAGCATATAAAATAAAATGGTATAAATATNATAAGTTAGAGAAGTAAAATTTTACAACCCAGTGGCACAAAGGACTATGAGAGGGAGCAATGATAGTATGCTGAGTTTTTATGTTGTTCAAAATGATACAGTATTATTTGAAATTGGACTGTGATAAGTTTATGATGCACATGTACACCCTGGAGCAACCACTAAGCATATAAAATAAAATGCTATAAATATTAATCAGCAGTGAAGATAAAATATATAAAGAAAACTTAATACAGTGAAGGCAGGGAATGACAAAAAGGGAATAATGAACAGATAGCATAAACTGAAAACACAGGAAGATGGTAGACTTAAACTCAACTATACTGAAAATTGTATTAAACATAAATAGTCTAAATGCTCCATAAATCAGAGATGATCAAATTGGATTAAAAACCTATAAGCTGTGCTATGGTAAGTTGCTTCAGTCGTGTCTGACTCTTTGTGACCCCATGGACTGTAGCCTTCCAGGCTCCTCTGTTCATGGGATTCTCCAGACAAGGATACTGGAGAGGGTTGCCATGCCCTCCTCCAGGGAATCTTCCCAACCCAGGGATCAAACCTGAGTCTCTTATGTCTCCTGCATTGGAGACAGGTTCTTTACCACTAGTAGCACCTGGGAAGTCCAAAAACACCCTATGCTTTTTACCAAAAAAATGCACTTTACATCACCTACACAGATAAGTCAAAGTAAATAATGGAAAAGTTATATTGTGCAAACCTTCATCATAAGAAAACCAAAATGTATATTAATAATATATTAAAGAGACTTTAAGCACAAAAGTATTTCTAATCTTATAGCAATGAAAATGTCAATTTATCAGGAAGACAGAAAGATTTTAAGAATCTTAAAACTACACGCAGCTTATAGCAAAATTTTGAAATATATGAATCAAAAACTAAATGTATGAAATAAGAAATAGACAAATTTTCAATTATAATTAGATATTTCAGTACTGTTCTATGAGTAATCAATAGAACAGGAAGACAGAAAATTACCAAGGAGATAGAATATTTGAACCATACTATCAAAAAACTACTAAATTGGCAACTATGAATTCTGCACCTTTGACAGATTACACTTCTTAAGGTGCATATGGAACATTCACTAAAATAATATACTAAGCATAATAGGAATATTAATGCACTTATATATGATATACATATATACACAGTGTTTTTGAGCACAAATAATGTAAAATTAAAATTCTTTAATAATGAGAAGAAAATTTCTTTATGTATTTATAAAAACGCACAAATTGGAAAAAAACCACAAGGGAAATTATGGAATTTTTTAAAAAGTTATTTATTTGTTAATTGAAGGATAATTGCTTTACAGAATTTTGTTGATTTCTGTCAAACCTCANTATACATATATACATAGTGTTTTTGAGCACAAATAATGTAAAATTAAAATTCTTTAATAATGAGAAGAAAATTTCTTTATATATTTATAAAAACGCACAAATTGGAAAAAAAAAACACAAGGGAAATTACGGAATTTTTTAAAAAGTTATTTATTTGTTAATTGAAGGATAATTGCTTTACAGAATTTTGTTGATTTCTGTCAAACCTCAACATGAATCAGCCATAGATATACATATATCCCCTCCCTTTTGAACTTCCCTTCCATCTACCTATCCATCCTACCACCCTAGGTTGATACAGAGCCCCTGTTTGAGTTTCCTGAGACATAGAGCAAATTCCTGTTGGCTATCTATTTTATATATGGTATGTAAGTTTCCATGTTACTCTTTCNCAACATTAATCAGCCATAGATATACATATATCCCCTCCCTTTTGAACTTCCCTTCCATCTACCTATCCATCCTACCACCCTAGGTTGATACAGAGCCCCTGTTTGAGTTTCCTGAGACATAGAGCAAATTCCTGTTGGCTATCTATTTTATATATGGTATGTAAGTTTCCATGTTACTCTTTCCATACATCTCAACTTTTCCTCCACCCCGCCATGTCCATAAGTCTATTCTCTATTTCTNTCACATTAATCTGTAGATTAGTTTAAGTAGTATGGCCATTTAAACAATATTAATTCTTCCAATCCAAGAGAATGGGATATCTTTCAGTTTTTTTGAATCATCTTCAATTAAAGAAATGAATCTTGATGGAGAGGTATAAGTACAGAAGGAGGAAGAGGTAAAATAAGTTAGAGAAGTAAAATTTTACAACCCAGTGGCACAAAGGACTACGAGAGGGAGCAATGATAGTAAGCTGAGTTTTTATGTTATTCAAAATGATACAGTATTATTTGAAATTGGATTGTGATAAGTTTATGATGCACATGTACACCCTGGAGCAACCACTAAGCATATAAAATAAAATGGTATAAATATTAATCAGCAGTGAAGATAAAATATATAAAGAAAACTTAATACAGTGAAGGCAGGGAATGACAAAAAGGGAATAATGAACAGATAGCATAAACTGAAAACACAGGAAGATGGTAGACTTAAACTCAACTATACTGAAAATTGTATTAAACATAAATAGTCTAAATACTCCATAAATCAGAGATGATCAAATTGGATTAAAAACCTATAAGCTGTGCTATGGTAAGTTGCTTCAGTCATGTCTGACTTTTTGTGACCTCATGGACTGTAGCCTTCCAGGCTCCTCTGTTCATGGGATTCTCCAGACAAGGATACTGGAGAGGGTTGCCATGCCCTCCTCCAGGGAATCTTCCCAACCCAGGGATCAAACCTGAGTCTCTTATGTCTCCTGCATTGGAGACAGGTTCTTTACCACTAGTAGCACCTGGGAAGTCCGAAAACACCCTATGCTTTTTACCAAAAAAATGCACTTTACATCACCTACACAGATAAGTCAAAGTAAATAATGGAAAAGTTATATTGTGCAAACCTTCATCATAAGAAAACCAAAATGTATATTAATAATATATTAAAGAGACTTTAAGCACAAAAGTATTTCTAATCTTATAGCAATGAAAATGTCAATTTATCAGGAAGACAGAAAGATTTTAAGAATCTTAAAACTACACGCAGCTTATAGCAAAATTTTGAAATATATGAATCAAAAACTAAATGTATGAAATAAGAAATAGACAAATTTTCAATTATAATTAGATATTTCAGTACTGTTCTATGAGTAATCAATAGAACAGGAAGACAGAAAATTACCAAGGAGATAGAATATTTGAACCATACTATCAAAAAACTACTAAATTGGCAACTATGAATTCTGCACCTTTGACAGATTACACTTCTTAAGGTGCATATGGAACATTCACTAAAATAATATACTAAGCATAATAGGAATATTAATGCACTTATATATGATATACATATATACACAGTGTTTTTGAGCACAAATAATGTAAAATTAAAATTCTTTAATAATGAGAAGAAAATTTCTTTATGTATTTATAAAAACGCACAAATTGGAAAAAAACCACAAGGGAAATTATGGAATTTTTTAAAAAGTTATTTATTTGTTAATTGAAGGATAATTGCTTTACAGAATTTTGTTGATTTCTGTCAAACCTCAACATTAATCAGCCATAGATATACATATATCCCCTCCCTTTTGAACTTCCCTTCCATCTACCTATCCATCCTACCACCCTAGGTTGATACAGAGCCCCTGTTTGAGTTTCCTGAGACATAGAGCAAATTCCTGTTGGCTATCTATTTTATATATGGTATGTAAGTTTCCATGTTACTCTTTCCATACATCTCAACTTTTCCTCCACCCCGCCATGTCCATAAGTCTATTCTCTATTTCTGTTTCTCCATTAGTGCCCTGCAAATAAATTCTTCAGTACCATTTTTCTATATTCTATATGCATTCAGTTCATTTCAGTTCAGTCGCTCAGTTGTGTCCGACTCTTTGCGACCCCATGAATCTCAGTACACCAGGCCTCCCTGTCTATCACCAACTCTCAGAGTTCACTCAGACTCACATCCATCAGTCAGTGATACCATCCAGTCATATCATCCTCTGTCGTCCCCTTCTCCTCCTGCCCCCAATCCCTCCCAGCATCAGAGTCTTTTCCAATGAGTCAACTCNTGACATGAATTAAAAGAAGTGTTATTAGGCATCCACACAATGTGAATAAAAATTCTACATACTAAACTACCTCACTGTGAATTTTAGAGCAACAGTGATTAAAAAAAAAAAGATGGACATAAAATTCCCAAGATTTTTTAAATGCCCTAAAGAATGTGGACTTGGAATGGCACTGAGCTTTTCCAGAGTAACACTGCAGTCTAAACACTGGGATTTAGAATACAATAGAAGGGGTGTATTCAGCATTTTGAGGGAAAAAGTATTTCCAATCTAAAATTTCACACTCAGACAAATGATCCATCGAGTTGGGATGATGGAAAAAAGAAAACTTCAGACAGGTAAGATCTCATTAAATTAATCTTTGAAGGTTCCTTTCTTAAAAAGTACTGAAAATGTGCTCTCCTAAAACAAGAGAGTAACCCAAATAAAAAGATGTGCCATTCAACTGCTGGAAATTTATCCAAAGGAAATAAAATCAGTGCCTTGAAGAGATATCTGTGCTGTCGTGTTCATTGCACTGTTATTCACAATAGCCCAAATATGGAAACAATCTAAATGTCCATTGATTGTTAGATGGATAAAGAAAATGTGTCATATGAATTTAATGGAATATTTCTGGACTCTTAAAAAAGAAGGAATTCCTGCCATTTGCAACAGCATGCATGATGTTTGAGGATATTATGCTAAATGAAATAAGCCAAACATAGACAATGACTGTGGCTCAGATCATGAACTCCTTATTGGAAAAATCAGACTTAAATTGAAGAAAGTAGGGAAAACCAATAGACCATTCAGGTACAACCTAAATCAAATCCCTTACAATTATACAGTGGAAGTGATGAATAGATTCATGAAATTAGATCTGACAGACAGAGTGTTTGAAGAACTATGGACAAAGATTTGTGACATTGTACAGGAGGCAGTGATCAAGAACATCCCCAAGAAAAAGAAAGGCAAAATGGTTGTCTGAGGAGGCCTTACAAATAGCTGAGAAAAGAAGAGAAGCTAAAGGCAAAGGAGAAAAAGAAAGATATACACATGTGAATGGAGAGTTCCAAAGAATAGCAAGGAGAGATAAGAAAGTCTTCTTCAGGGATCAGTGCAAAGAAATAAAGGAAAACAGTAGAATGGGAAAGACTAGCTATCTCTTCAAGAAAATGAGAGATCCCAAGGGGAACATTGCATGCAAAGATGGGCTCAATAAAGGACAGAAATGGTATGGACCTAGCAGAAGCAGGAGATATTAAGAAGAGGTGGCAAGAATACACAGAAGAACTGTACAAAAAGAGCTTCACAACCCAGATAATCACAATGGTGTGACCACTCATCTAGAGCCAGACATCCTGGAATGCAAAGTCAAGTGGGCCTTAGGAAGCATCACTCTGAACAAAGCTAGTGGAGGTGATGGAATTCCAGTTTAGCTACTTCAAATCCTAAAAGATGATGCTGTGAAAGTGCTGCACTCAATATGCCAGCAAATTTGGAAAATTCAGCAGTGGCCACAGGACTGGAAAAGGTCAGTTTTCATTCCAATCCCAAAGAAAGGCAATGTCAAAGAACTACCACACAATTGCACTCACCTTACATGCTAGCAAAGTAATGCTCAAAATTCTCCAAGCCAGGCTACAACAGTATGTGAATCATAAACTTCCAGATGTTCAATCTGGTTTTAGAAAAGACAGAGGAATCAGAGATCAAATTGTCAACATCCACTGAATCACTGAAAAACAAGAGAGTCCCAGAGAAACATCTACTTTTGTTTTATTGACTATGCCAAAGCCTTTGTGTGGATCACAACAAACTGGAAAATTCTGAAAGAAATGGGAATATCAGACCACCTGACCTGCCTCCTGAGAAATCTGTATGCAGATCAAGCAGCAACAGTTAGAACTGGCATGGAACAACAGAATGGTTCCAAATAGGAAAAGGAGCATGTCAAGCTGTATACTGTCACCCTGCTTATTTAACTTGTATGCAGAGTCATCATGCAAA
>SJYW01037178.1:425019-435069 GCA_006410735.1 Raphicerus campestris | reverse complement strand
TCTAGGCCCTTAAATCTATTTCTCACTTCTACTGTATAATCATAAGGGATTTGATTTAGGTCATACCTGAATGGTTTAGGGTAGAGTTATGTATCTTTCATGCTTGATATTATAATATCTCCTGTTTATAAATTCCAAATGAATAGTTTGACTTTGAAAAAAGTTCAAAGTTCTATTAGGGGTATTATTTTATTCATGAATCAGGCCTTAATCTGTTATGAATATAAAAAAAGGAAAAAATGATAGCTTAGTAGGAAATAAAAACTCCTCTTTATATTTCCCAATATTTTCTTCATTACTTTCAAATAACTATTATGCAAAGAAAGATTGTTGGAAGAATGAAATGTCTTTGCCTACAGAAATTATAATTTTAATATTATAAAAAGTGTATTTTTAGGTCTGCCATGTCTCCCAGCATGAGCACTGAAGGCTATACCATTTCAAAGGTGATGCATGCCACTCCATTTTTATTTGACTAATGAAAGAGTTCCTATTTAAACAATACAAATTTAAAATGCTATGAAGTGAAGTCACCAATAATATTTTTAAAGTCAGTATATCATAATGAAATGATCTATTCTTTAGTCAGATTCTACATATTGTAGAAACGGAATTTTTGATAGAGAAGAAAATGTAGGTCAGTTTCTATAGAAGCAGTTGTTATTGCTTAGTCGTTAAGTCATGTCCAGTTCTTTTGGAACTCCATAGACTGTAGCCGACCAGGCTTCTCTGTTCACGGAATTTTCCAGGCAAGAATACTGGAGTAGGTTTCTATATCCTTCTCCAAGGGATCTTCCTGATCTGAGGATCAAACTCGTGTCTCCTGCATTGCAGGCATTCTTTACTGCTGAGCCACATACTCATCATAATCATACTAATTATTTTTCATGTTAGGTCAAAATGATTTCTCTCAAAATTCAATATTAGTATTTATTTTGAATTTTCCAAGAGTTTAAAAATATAATTTGATCAATTTATGTGATTGATAAAACATTTATACTTGTGATTAGTAAAATTATTAATACTCTAAAACACGATTATAACTATGCTTTGGTTATCAAAGTCTTGACTAGATTACATCTTATGGGTTCTTGAGGCCATTTGGGGGGTCATCAAGATCAAAACTATTAAAACAGCAAGATAAACACACACATACATATGTTTTTTTTTCACTCAGGATTTATCATGAATGTGAGTAGAGCTTTCTAGCAACTATATAACATTTTTAAAAATTTTAAATGCAATTTGAATTTATTTTATATATTATATAACATTTTAAGAATATCATTATTACAACTTCCACCATATTCCAGAAATGTATCCTGAGAAAAATGATTGGTTTATGATATATATATCAGAAAGTTTGAATGCAGAACCAGAGGTAAGGATGCAGTTATCTCCTAGTAACTGAGACATTATAGATATCTGAAAAAAGGCACAATGATATCTCATTGCTCACTGAAAATATTTGGGAAAATATAGCTAATTGTTATAAATACTGTATGAATTTTTATTAATATAAAATGAACTATTATTTTTATTATTGATAAAATAATAATTATTAAATGAAATCAGCTCAGTTCAGTAGGTTAGTCACGTTTGACTCTTTGTGATCTCATGGACTGCATAACGACAGGCTTCCCTGTCCATCACCAACTCTCAGAGTTTACTCAAACTCATGTCCATCGCATTGGTGACTCCATCCAACCATCTCATCCTCTGCTGTCCCCTTCTCCTCCTGCCTTCAATCTTTCCCAGAATCAGAGTCTTTTCCAATGAGTCAGTTCTTCACATCAGGTGGCCAAATTACTGGAGTTTCAGCTTCAGCATCAGTCCTTCCAATGAATATTCAGGACTGATTTCCTTTAGGATTGACCGGTTGGATCTTCTTGAAGTCCAAGAAACTCTCAAGAGTCTTCTCCAACACCACAGTTCAAAAGCATCAACTTTTAGGCTCTCCGGTTTGTTTATAGTCCAACTCTCACATCCATATATGACTACTGGAAAAACCATAGCTTTGACTATGTTTGTTGGCAAAGAAATGTCTCTGCTTTTTAATATGCTATCCTAAATCACTGCAGATGGTGATTGCAGCCATGAAATTAAAAGACCCTTACTCCTTGGAAGGAAAGTTATGACCAACCTAGATAGCATATTGAAAAGCAGAGACCTTACTTTGCCAACAAAGGTCCATCTAGTCAAGGCTATGGTTTTTCCAGTAGTCATGTATGGATGTGAGAGTTGAACTGTGAAGAAAGCTGAGCACCAAAGAATTTATGCTTTTGAACTGTGGTGTTGGAGAAGACTCTTGAGAGTCCCTTGAACTGCAAGGAGATTCAACCAGTCCATTATAAAGGACATCAGTCCTGGATGTTCTTTGGAAGGACTGATGCTAAAGCTGAAACTCAAGTACTTTGGCCAGCTCATGCGGAGAGTTGACTCACTGGAAAAGACTCTGATACTGGGAGGGATTGGGGGCAGGAGAAGAAGGGCATGACAGAGGATGAGATGGCTGGATAGCATCACCAACTCGATGGACATGAGTCTAAGTGAACTTCGGGTGTTGGTGATAACAGGGAGGCCTGGTGTGCTGCAATTCATGGGGTCACAAAGAGTCGGATATGACTCAGTGACTGAACTGAACTGAACTGTGGTTGGTCATAACTTTTCTTCCAAGGAACAAACTTCTCTTAATTTCATGGCTGCAGTCACCATCTGCAGTGATTATGGAGCCCCCCAAAGTGAAGTCTATCACTGTTTCCTCATCTATTTTCCATGTAGTGATGGGGCTGGATGCCATGATCTTCATTTTCTGAATGTTGAGTTATAATACAGCTTTTTCATTCTTCTCTTTCACATTCATCAAGAGGTTCTTTAGTTTCCCTTCTCTTTCTGTCATAAGATTGGTGTCATCTGCATATCTGAGGTTATTTATATTTCTCCTGCAAATCTTGATTCCAGCTTGTGCTTCATCCAGCCCAGCATTTTGCATGATGTACCCTGCATATTAGTTAAATAAGCAGGGTGACAGTATACAGCCTTGACATACTCCTTTTCTTGTTTGGAACCAATCTGCTGTTCCATGCCCAGTTCTAACTGTTGCTTTCTGACCTCCATACAGGTTTCTTAAGAGGCAGGTCAAGTGGTCTGGTATTCCCATATCTTTTAGAATTTTCCACAGTTTATTGTGATACACACTGTCAATGGCTTTGGCGTAGTCAATAAGACAAAAGTAGATGTTTTTCTGGAACTCTTTCTTTTTTGATGATCCAGTGGATGTTGGCAATTTGACCTCTGGTTTCTCTGCCTTTTCTAAGTCCAGCTTAAACATCTGGAAGTTCATGGTTCACGTACTGTTGAAGCCTGGCTTGGCGAATTTTGAGCATTGCTCTGCTAGCCTGTGAGATGAGTGCAATTGTGCAGTAGTTGAATATTTTTTGGCATTGCCTTTCTTTGGGATTGGAATGAAAATTGACCTTTTCCAGTCCTGTGGCCACTGCATACCTTTACACGTGAAAGTTAAGGTGGTTCTTATCTTTGGATAACATTAGTGCCACTCATATCCCAATTCCTACTACTGAAATTATAAGGACTCATTTACCTGACTTGCTAAGATAATTTTACAGATTTTATCTTTCACAGCCACTCACTCACTTTCTTGCCTCTCACAACCAAGAAACTCAAAAATACAAAATGTTTCTAACATCATAAACATTTTATTTTTTATTTTTATTAACTTTACTCTTTTATTTAGGTTTCTTTTTTAATATAAATTTATTTATTTTAATTGGAGGTTAATTACTTTGCAATATTGTATTGGTTTTGCCATACATCAACATGAATCTGCCACAGGTATATACATGTTCCCCATCCTGAATCCTCCTCCCTCCTGCCTCCGCATACCATCTCTCTGGGTCATCCCAGTGCACCAGCCCCAAGCGTCCAGTATCATGCATTGAATCTGGACTGGCAATTCATTTCTTATATAATATTATACATGTTTCAATGCCATTCTCCCAAATCATCCCCCCCCCTCTCTCTCCCACAGAGTCCAAAAGACTTCGATATATCTGTGTCTCTTTTGCTGTCTCGCATGCAGGGTTATTGTTACCATCTTTCTAAATTCTATATATATGCGTTAGTATACTGTATTGGTGTTTTTCTTTCTGACTTACATCACTCTGTATAATGGCCTCCAGTTTCATCTACCTCATTAGAACTGATTCAAATATATTCTTTTTAATGGCTGAGTATTACTCCATTGTTTTAAATATATGTATTTTAAAAGGAATCTCATTTATATTACAGCATCAATGCTTCCTAAATTTATAGTTTTAGACATTAAGTGTAATAAATATAGCCAATTATGTTGTAAATGACTTTCAATAGGAGGTAGTGAGAGATGAGAAATTTCTACACCTTTTATTCTTAGCTTTTAGGAATTTATTTTCAGTCAGTTTTAGAAATTGCAAGTGTATGTCATCTCTCTGGCAGACTTCAAGTTGTCAGCTGAACCTAAAATCAAGTAAAACTTACACTGGAAATCAAAATTACTTACAATGTGTCTGTGTTACAGACATCGACAGAATTTAATAATATTGAGGAGTATTGTGAACATTTCTGCTTCTTCATTCTCAAATTATAAATCAAGGGCTTTCCTGGGGTCTCAGTGTAAAGAATCCACTTGGCAACACAGGAGACACCAGTTTGATCCCTGATATGGGAAGGAGGTTCCACATTGCAAGGAGCAAATAAGCCCATGTGTCAATATTAAGCCTACACTCTAGAGCTCAGGAATCATAACTACTGAGCCCATGTGCTGCAGCTACTGAAGCCTGCACACCCTAGGGCTCATGCTCCACAACAAGAGAAAGCACTCCAAGGAGAATCCTGTGCACCAAAACTAGAGAGCAGCCCCCGCTCACTACAACTAGGGAAAAGTCTGTGCACCAATGAAAAACCAGCACAGCCAGAAATAAATAAACAAATCAATATTTAAAATATATATTAAAAATTATGTCAGAATTAGAGCTATGAAGTATATGAAATACAACAACAAAAGCTCAATCGAATTTTTGAAGAGAGTGGTTTCAAAAATTGGTAAGCAATATACAACCTCAAGAGTGAACTCTAAGTAAACTTTGGACTTTGAATAATTATGATGTGTCACTGTAGGTTCATCAGTTGTCATAAACATGTTATTCCAGACATTGATAATGGGATTAAGAATGCATGTATTGGGACAGTGTGTATATGGGAATAACTGTGAATGCTCTCATGCTAAATCGTTTCCGTCATGCCCAACTCTTTGCGACTCCATGGACAGTAGCCCTTCAGCCTCCTCAGTCCATGGGATTCTCCACGCAAGCTTCCAGGTGATCTTCCTGACCCAGGAAATGAACTTGCATCTCTTATGCTTCCTGCTTTGGCAGGTGGGTAGTTTATCACTAGTGCCACTTGGAAAGCCCACAGGAATATCTGTACCTTCCTCTAAATTTTGTTGCAAACCTAAAACATCTATAAAAAATAATACTTTTAAATGGATAAATGTAATAAAACAATGGTTTTGGTGATAATAAAAATAATCTTTTTCTCTTTTAATTGAGATTTCTGCTTACTCAGATTTTATAAACTTACTGATATTCTTTATTCATAAATACTAAATTATGTCAATAAGAACACATATCCAACACAGAGTCAATAGATAAGAATTTTTGCCTTTGAATAGAATAGTTTCTACCTTAAAATAAAAATAATGTGAAAAATTTAAGAAAGCCTATCTATAACATAGGACTTCAATTCCTTTTCAATAAAATATGATACTGTTGTATATACCAAAAACTCTATTACCTTTCTTTGAAATATGGATTGCATAAGGGAATGAAAGCATTGCTAACACTGAATAAACTTTCTATTCAAAATTCCAAGAGGCAAAGAGACTTAATTCCACTCAGAAGAAAGAAAGAAAGAAAAAAAAAAACCTGATGGAAAAACTGAAATCAGTTACAGGAAGATGCAATTGAATAGAATCTGTTAATAAACAAAGTTAAATGTTTCACAGTCCCGTATGTACTCCCAATCATGTCCTTAAAGAATTGAATTTTGTCTTTGCTCCACAAGACTTCAGAAAATGGCTTTGTGTTTCTCTACATTCTGTGAGGATATGGTAAAATTAACACTGTTACAAAGGTTTACTTGACTTTTCATCAAATGAATGAGAGGCCGGCTGAGCATGTTCAAGGAGCCCTATTTTACTGAGAATGAAGTAAAAGAAAAAAAAGAGAGAGAGAGAGAAATTTAAATACCTTGGTGAAAGTCACAGGACCAAGAAATGTAGTGCTAAAACCCGGTGTTTATCCTATGATCTTTGTTTATAATTGGAGTAAAATTGCTTTACAATGTTGTATTAGTCTATATAATGTAGTGAATCAGCTATATACATGTGTGTGTGTGTGTGTGTGTATATATATATCTCCCCTCCCTGTTGGACCTTCTTCCCATCTCTCATCCTCCCAAACTAGGTCATCACAGAGCACCAAGCTGAGCTCCCTATGCTATATAGCTGGTTTCCACTAGCTACCTATTTTACATATGTCAGTGTCTATATGTCAATCCAAATCTCCCAATTCATCTCACCCTCTCCTCCCCATTGTGTCCACATGTCCATTCTCTACGTCTGTGTCTCTTTCCTGCCCTGCAAATAGGGTTAATCTTTGGCATTTTTTAAAAATTACACATATATGCATTCATATACAATATTTGTTTTTATCATTCTAACTTACTTTGCTCTATATGACAGACTCTAGGTCCATCCACATCTCTACAAATGATCCAACTTGTTCTTTTGATAACTGAGTAATATTCTGTTGTGTATATATATTTCACATCTTCTTTATTCACTTATTTGTCAATGGACATTTCAATTGCTTCCATACCCTGGCTATTGTAAATAGTAGTGCAATGAACATTGGGGTACATGTGTCTTTTTGAATTGCAGTATCCTATGGTCCTTTAAAAACTACTTTGATTTTAAGTTTTATAAAAGCACCTAGTGTTTAGATGGTGCCCACTTTATAACAACCTGGACAGTGCAATAAATCACTGACATTTGTGATTTCTATCTCACAAGAATCCTATATACAAATGAGAAAACTGAGGGCCAAGGCTCACAGCTACTAAGTGTTAGTTGATATTAAATTTAACATTGTGATACTATCTAATGGGCAGGTGGGAGAAAAACATTCTGAACATTCAAAATTTTCTTAAAGAAGCATAAATTCTAAGATGATAAAACATTAAAAATATACAAATAATCAATGTAAAATTAGATGTTAATATTAGGAAATGCAATAAAGTACATATTCTGAGAAGAACTGTTTTTTCATTCATACTGTGTATTGTAAAATTATTTGGTTTTTTAGTTTTTCTTCCATCCTTTCCCTCTTTTCCTGATAATCTCTTTGGTATCTGCTGGTATTTCTAGTACTGCAATACCTCAGAACACAAATTGCTATCCCAAATTAATTGTGTATTCCAAATAGAAATTTCATCAGTGAGTAAGATGAGGTTTGAAAAATAGTAATTAAGCATTATTTATTTCACAATTTAATTAATATGTTATTAAATAACTATTTAAGGCATTATTGTAGACACTATTAGTAAACAGTGGATCTTTCTCTGGTGAAGCCTACTAAATATGTGCAAAATTTAGTTTTTACCTCTAAATTTGTTTAATATCATGATTATTTCCCTATTTGATTCTCATTTCCAATTTCTTTTATTGCCCTTCATAAACTTATGCAATGTCTTTTTATGATCTATAAGAGTAATGTATTTATGACTTTATTTTGTAGAGAAAGATTAGACAATGTCAATGTTCCTTTCAGATGGTTACTTTTTGAAAATATTTATCAAAAATTAGGAGTTTCTTTTGGGGATAAAATCCTGGGAGTAGGCAGGATATTTTTGGTTTAATTTCAATTGACAGCATACATTAAATCTAAATTGGTATTCTTGGAGAACAAAATAGAAAAATCAAATAATAGCAAAAGTAACTTAAGCCAATTATTTTTCAAAGATAATAAAATTCTTCATATGTAAAGGTGTAGGGTTTTTGTCTCTAATTGTATCTCAATCATGAGGAAATTTTTCAAAAATACAAACTTATTAAAATATATTAAATTATTCCTTGATATGAGCTAAAATATTCTTCATAAAATAATGACTTTATATTGTCTATAAAAATTAGATATATAAAACAAGATGATTATTATGATTTAGCCATAAGAAATTCAAGATGTTTTATAATATGTAGAAAGCAAATAGAACTTGATATATTAAATATATTTAATATAACTTTACAAGTATAATAGTTTTAGAATATCCAGATTTGTGTATAAATAAAGAAATTAAATTTTATGAAGATTATTAACCATTAAAAAAGTATCTTCTAAAATATCTTTGAAATAGCACTGTCTTCAGGCATTTTATCTTGACTCTGAGGCCCTCATTTTTCACTGAAGAAGGTTTTCCATATTTGCCATCCACAGGAGGTGAGATTGTTTTAATTCATCACTCTATAAATTTAAAGTGAATAAAAAAGAACTTTCAAGAATGCAACTCAGATTAGTTATCATTTTTAATTTGTTTCCTTTGATATTTTTATGTGTATGTGTGTCTGTATTTTGGGCTGTGGTCTAAAATCTTTCCTACTGTTAATATAATTTATAAAATGTTTGAAAAGCACTAATCTTGAATCTGAAAACTCTGCCTGCCTTTCTTCTCTAAAACATTTATGATCAATTTTCAGTTAAATTCCCCCATTCTTTCATCTACTCTAATCTTCTCTGCAAAATTCCTGAATCAGTCACTATAAGATTAGGTACAAACTGCAATGCTCTTTATTTTCTTTCAGACAGTGTGACCAGGCTTCCAAGTGGAAAGAAAGACACAAACATATGCCTTGATCCCTTCTACTGCTGAATCAGAGAATACAGGTCTAACTTTCTATTCCAGATCTCACTTCCTTGCCATTTTTTTTTTCCTTTTGAGAAAATGGAAGGGATTATATACTACCCTCATTAAGCAACGTTTTCAAAGTATCCACTTGAAGACATCCCCTGTGTTGATTTTCTTAAGAAATCCCCACAATTAAGCACACTAGGAACTTTTGTTTAAAGCATCCCCTTTCACACTTTATATGCATCCATTGTTTCTAGACAAGTAAAGAGCTACGGTATAAAATTTTCCGTCTTCCCCCACCCCATACCCCCTAAGGAGCAGTTGTGAGAGAAAAGAGGGAAAGGTAAGGGTTTGGTAGGACATGAAATATGAGGTGAAGATTGAAGTGGAAAAGTGCAGTCCTGACCACAAAGAAAGTTAAATGGNTAGGAACTTTTGTTTAAAGCATCCCCTTTCACACTTTATATGCATCCATTGTTTCTAGACAAGTAAAGAGCTACGGTATAATCTACCCCCACCCCATACCCGCTAAGGAGCAGTTGTGAGAGAAAAGAGGGAAAGGTAAGGGTTTGGTAGGACATGAAATATGAGGTGAAACTGTAGCAAGAGACTGAAGTGGAAAAGTGCAGTCCTGACCACAAAGAAAGTTCAATGGCATTTTTCCAAGAAAATGCACCAATTTACCGTATATGAGCTGAATTGGATGCATCTCTCTGTCTTTGATAGTCAAATCCTTTAGACATTCTATAGACAGATATCAATAAGTGAAACGATTAATTTTAAATGGTAACTATATGCTTATTTGAAAGCAAGGATTTTAATGTTTTGTTTTACAACAGAATAACACAATAGAAAAAAAAAGTAACTAATAGAAATGTATTATTCACCCATTATTACCTCTTCTACACATTGCCTTTTTAAGAGTCCCCAATTTAATCTAAGTCTTATTAGTATTTTTTATAAGCTTATGCAGCTAGAAGTTGTATATCAATTTCAAATTGCATTTACTTTTTCTGCTGAGTTTTAAAAAAGGGCAAATAAGAAGCAGAATGAAAAGAAGACTCTGACCAAAAAAAAAAAAAAAAAAAA
>SJYW01037178.1:412596-424947 GCA_006410735.1 Raphicerus campestris | reverse complement strand
TTTAAAAAAAAGGAAAAAAAAGAAGCAAAAAAAAAAAAAAACTCAAAAAAAAAAAAAAAAAAAAAAAACAGAAAATCTCTCTGGTATTTTGTCAGCTTGGCATTCAGTAATCCTTAGGGGAAACTTAACTTCTGAATTCAACTTAATAGAAAAGCCCCTATGAACCCTGTCATGGGAATAACTATTACAGAATTTGACAAAAGTGTAGACAAGCGGGATCATTGCAGCAGAAAATCCTATAGCAATAAACCAAATTTTTCTTGACAGAAGAAATCTAAGTTTGGTGAGTATCAATTAGGCAGCTAGAGAAAATGATGGGACACTAAACCTGAAGTATAATTCTTCCTAGGGTGAGGGAAATGTGAAAATATTTTCAACAATTTGAGTCATATATAAAGCTCAACATTAAGAAAACTAAGATCATGGCATCTGGTCCCATCACTTCATGGCAAATAGATGGGGAAACAGTGGAAACAGTGTCAGACTTTATTTTTCTGGGCTCCAGAATCACTGCAGATAGTGATTGCAGCCATGAAATTAAAAGATGCTTACTCCTTGGAAGGAAAGTTATGACCAACCTAGACAGCATATAAAAAAGCAGAGACATTACTTTGCCAACAAATGTCCACCTAGTCAAGGCTATGGTTTTTCCAGTAGTCATGTATGGATGTGAGAGTTGGAAAGAAAGCTGAGCACCAAATATTTGATGCTTTTAAACTGTGGTGTTGGAGAAGACTCTTGAGAGTCCCTTGGATGACAAGGAGATCCAACCAGTCCATCCTAAATGAGATCAGTCCTGGGTGTTCAGTAGAAGGACTGATGCTGAAGCTGAAACTCCATACTTGGGCCACCTGATGCGAAGAGCTGACTCTTTTGAAAAGATCCTGATGCTGGGAAAGATTGAGGGCAGGAGGAGAAAGGGACAACAGAGAATGAAATGGTTGGATGCCATTACTGACTCAATGGACATGAGTTTAGGTGAACTCTGGGAGTTGGTGTTGGACAAGGAGGCTTGGCACGCTACGGTTCATAGGATCACAAAGAGTCGGACATGACTGAGCGACTGAACTGAACTGAACTGAATCATATATATATATATATATATATACACATAAGAAATTATTATTAGACTACTTGAAATCTTTATTTCATTTTGCTAGAATGATCATGTATGTGATATAATACACAATGAGCTGGAATAATCACTAATATATTTAAAAGTATGATGTCATATCTGGATAATGTAAAACAATAAAACAATTCCTTACAATAATTTTAAGCAATCCTAATGTCACAAATAACCTGCATAGAAGTTAGAGACTATTTTAAAATTTTTCTTCAAATATGAGACAATTAAGGTATTAAAAATATTGGTCTGTGATACAAAGACTGCAATGTTCAAACTATCGATTCTTCTTGTACCTAAAACAGTGGAAAACAACATGATGCTAAGATCTATATTAACAAAACAAATAACATACATTTAAGAAAGAAAACATACTTAATTTTTCACACTACAAGCAATTTGAAAGCAAATTTCTAGAATTAAAGTCTTAAACTTGTTAAGAATTAAAAAGTTTGAGATTTTACTATACATATAAGCTAATGAGTTTGTCCCAAAGTTATGGATACTGGCAGAAGACATGAGACATCCGTGTCAAAGAAAAAAGGTTTTATTACTCAGAGCAACAGCAGTTGCTATAGAATCAATAATTTCTTAAATGGTACCAATTTTCTGTGCCCGAATACTCACAGAATGAAACCAAAATTACCAAGTGACACATGTACATACAGTAGGCTGTGGTACAGGAGAGGGACTTGAAACAAGGGTATTGGTCCTTTTTTTGAAAGGGAGACACTATTCTAAGGCTGTTCACTATATATACACTATTGAACAGATATAAAAAAACAGTCCTCTTCTGTTTGCAAAATGTGCAGAACTCTGAAGACTCATCTTACTCATTAGTGTATTGTTTGTGTTGAATAATTAATAGATGTTTTGCCTTTCATATATCCAGTTCTAAAAATTTACTATTTATTTACTTTGCCTTGTGTTACACTAGTGGTTCTCAACCTTTTTTCAATATCACTCTCCCTACAAGGTGTCTCTTTAGACATTTCTTACTAACATAATCTCATCAAATTTTAATGCCAAGAGTATTCTGTGCATCTGTTTATGTATTATATTATGTGTGTGTGAGTGTGTGTGTGTGTGTGTATATATAAGAGCACATGTGTTGCAGTAATAAAAATTACTGATTAAAAACTTAATGATCAATACTATAGGAAATTTCTTTTCAATTCTAAGTAAATTCTAATACTTAACAATTTTTTTAACTTCATGAGGAATTTCTATAAAGGTAAAAGAAAATATATTATCCCATTGACTCTGTAACTCCTGTTCCAGTTCAGTTCAGCTCAGTTCAGTCGCTCAGTCGTGTCAGACTCTGCGACCCCATGAATCGCAGCCCNGGAGAATCCCATGGACAGAGGAACTTGGCAGGCTACAGTCCATAGGGTCTCAAAGAATCAGATACAACTGAAGCAACTTATATGAACCCATGCAATGTGTATATTTCAATATAATCTCCCAATTTATCCCTTCCCCACTTAACCATAAGTTTGTTTTCTACATCTGTAACTCTAATCTTGTTTTACAGATAAGTTCATTGGCACTCTATCTTCAAATTCCATATGGTACTGCCATTTCAATACACAGACTGTAAGGATTTTAATACCATCTTAATATCAGTTCACCTCTATATCTGAGGTGAAACTCTCTCAATATATGTATTTGTCATTAGTTACTACCCAACACTAAAATTATCCAAATTTTCTTTGATTTCATAAAGTGATCAAAATTTTGCATATTAAAGATTTGATCACTAAATTAACAAAATAAAAATAAAAGGATGGACACATGTACACCCATGGCTGATTCATGTCAATGTATGGCAAAAACCACTACAATATTATAAAGTAATTAGCCTCTAATTAAAATAGATAAATTAAAAAAAATAAAATATACAGTATAGTGAAAAATAAATAAAATTTGTAGGAATGTTAAAAAATAAAATAAAATTTGCAAAGATAGAGAGTTAAAAAAGATAAAATAAAAGAGAAAAAGGATTTTCTTGTTAGTAAATACTCATACGGCACTCAGCAGTGTTTTGCTGTCCTAGCATGGTATCATGTGTAGTTATGAACTTTGTGCTAACTAAGGAATTAGGCACATAAGAGTCTCAAGCCAGTTAGACTGATAAATGATCATGTTTTTGTTCAAAGAGAGAAATCATAAAAAACAATCAGGCTACTGGTATATTTTGCATAGAAATTAACCTTGTTCGAAGTTTTGCTTCATTTTAATAGTTTATAAGATATATTTAGAATACATCAAGTTTTCTATCAAAACAAATCCCCAGGCCAAAATAAAACCCAGTGTTCACTTGTCAGGAAGACATCCATTCCTATGAGAAAAACTGCTGAATTTTCAATGTGCTTGATTATACTATTTTCAGATCACACATTGACAAGCATTTTGCCCTGAAGATGGTATGGTCAAGCCTGTTTAAAATTCATAGATAGTTTTCTCCTTACCAAAATGAATAGCTCAATGTTGAACACTTTATATAGGTTAAAGCACCCTCCCCAAATTTTAAATGTTCCTGGCACCCTTCTTATCATGTATCCTGAACAACTTGGATATTCCCCTGTTTACTAGAATCTTATTACTACATACCAAAGTTCACCATTTAATTTAAGCTTGCAGACTGTTGAACTCTTGCATGTGAATCTTCACTTTCCCTGTAAACTTGTGAAGTAAGATTTCATTGATATGAAGCTAATCTTTTATACACCCCATAAATATATACAGCATTACAAAATATTGTTCCAGAATATCAATCTTTAAGAATTCAAATTGGTTTGTTATAAAGCTTAAGCCTTTCATCATACAGGTAATGTTATCTCCCCAAATTTCTAGTGTTTTAAAACTTAACATAGAAAAGGCTATTATAAGGAATATCATTTACTTGGTTTTGCAGACAGACACTTTTTCACTTATAACAAAAGAGGAGTCAATTAGTTTAAGCATGACAGAACTTGAGTCTTTTTGATTACTTAAGTGTATCATGAAAACCTGTACCTCATGCTCTGGAAATAAAATTTTATAGACCACAGAGATTTAAATATTTATTACTAAGCATACATATATGCATCTATTAACATTAAAAGGATATATAGTAGGGTACTATAATGAATTTTTTAAATATATGGAAGAAAGAGAATGCACTGGTCATAGAAAAACCCCTCTTCCAACAACACAAGAGATGACTGTACATATGAACATCACCAGCTGGTCAATACCAAAATCAAAATGATTGTATTCTTTGCAGCCAAAGGCAAGGAATCTTATACAGTGAGCAAAACCANCAATGAATTTTTTAAATATAGGGAAGAAAGAGAATGCACTGGTCATAGAAAAACCCCTCTTCCAACAACACAAGAGATGACTGTACATATGAACATCACCAGCTGGTCAATACCAAAATCAAAATGATTGTATTCTTTGCAGCCAAAGGCAAGGAATCTTATACAGTGAGCAAAACCAAGACTGGAAGATAACTGTGACTCAGATCATGAGCTCCTTATTGCTAAAGTCAGACATAAATTGAAGAAAGTAGGAAAAACCACCAGGTCATTCAGCTATGACCTAAATCAAATTCCTTATGATTATACAGTGGAAGTGACAAATAGATTCAAGGGATTTGGTCTAATAGACAGAGTGCTTGAAGAACTATGGATGGAGGTTCATAACAGAGTAAAGGAGACAGTGACCAAAACCTTTCCCAAAAAAAAGAAATGCAAAAAGGCAAAATGGTTGTCTGAGGAGGCCTTACAAATAGCTGAGAAAAGTAAAGAAGTAAAAGGCAAAGGAGAAAGGGAACGATATACCAATCTTAATGCAGAGTTCCAAAGAATAGCAAGGAGAGATAAGAAAGCCTTCTTAAGTGAACAATGCAAAGAAATAGAGCAAAATTGAATGGGAAAAACTAGAGATCTCTTCAAGAAAATGAGAGATACCAAAGGAACATTTCATGCAAAAATGGGCACAATAAAGGACAGAAGTGATATGGACCTAACAGAAGCAAAAGAGATTAAAAAGAGATGGAAAGAATATACAGAAGAACTATACAAAAAAAGACCTAAATAACCCAGATAAACAGTATGGACTGGTCCCTCACCTAGAGCCATACATCCTGGAGTGTGAAATCAGGTGGGCCTTGGGAAGCATCACTGCAAAGAAAGCTGGTGGAGGTAATGGAATTGCAGCTGAGTTATTTTGTTTCCTAAAAGATGACCCTGTTAATGTCCTGCACTCAATATTCTAGCAAATTTGGAAAACCCAGCAGAGGCCACAGGACTGGGAAAGTCAGTTTCATTCGAATCCCAAAGAAGAGCAATGCCAAAGAAAGTTGAAACTACCACACAATTTCACATATTTCACATGATAGCAAGGTAATGTTCAAAATCCTTCAAGCTAGGCTTCAACAGTACATGACTCAAGAACTTCCAGATGGTCAACCTGGATTTAGAAAAAGCAGAGGAACCAGAGATCAAATTGCCAACATCTGCTGGATCATACAAAAAAGCAAGATAATCCAGAAAAATATCTACTTCTGTTTCATTGACTATGCTAAAGCCTTTGACTGTGTGGGTCACAACAAACTGTGGAAAATTCTTAAAAATATGGGAATACCAGACCATCTTACCTGCCTCCTGCAAAACCTATATGCAATCCAAGAAGCAACAATTAGAACCAGGCATAGAACAAAGGAATGTTTCCAAATTGGGATGGAGTATGTCAAGGCTGTATATTGTCACCCTGCGTATTTAACTTATATGCAAAGTACATCATGAGAAATGCCAAGCCAGATGAATCACAAGCTGGAATCAAGATTGCCAGGAGAAATATCAGTAACCTCAGATATGCAAATGCCACTACCCTAATGGCTAAGCTAAGAGGTACTAAAAAGCCTCTTGATCAAAGAGAAAGAGGAGAATGAAAATGCTGACTTTAGACTCAACATTCAAAAAATAAATATCATGGCATCTGGTCCCATCATTCATGGCAAATAGATGGGGGAAAAATGAAAACAATTACAAACTATATTTTCTTGAGCTCCAAAAGCACTGGAGATGATGACTGCAGGCATTAAATTAAAAGATGTCTGCTCCTGGAAGAAAAGCTATGAAAAACCTTGTTGTTGTTCAGTCACTTGGTCATATCCAACTCTTTTGGACCCCATGGACTGCAGCATGCCAGGCTTTCCTGTCTTTAACTGTCTCCCTGAGTTGGCTCAAACTCATGTCCATTGAATCGGTGATGCCTTCCAACCATCTCATCTTCTGGCATCTACTTCTCCATCTGCCCTCAATCTTTCTCAGCATCAGAGTCATTCCCAATGAGTCAGTTCTTCACATCAGGTGGCCAGAGTATTGGAGTTTCAATCTCAGCATCAGTCTTTCCAATGAACATTCAGGGTTGATTTCTTTTATGATTAATGAGTTTGATCTCCTTGCTGTCCAAGACACTCTCAAGAGTCTTCTCCAGAACCACAGTCCAAAAGCGTCAATTCTTTGGTGCTCAGCCTTCTTTATGGTCCAACTCTCACATCCATACATGACTACTGGAAAAATCATAGCTTTGACTAGGTGGACCTTTATTGGTAAAGTAATGTCTCTGCTTTTTAAATATGCTGTCTAGGTTGATCATAGCTTTTCTTCCAAGGAGCAAACATCTTTTAATTTGATGGCTGCAGTCACCATCTGCTGTGATTTTGGAGCTCAAGAAAAGATGTGCACTCATCTTCTCTTGTGAAAATACCAAATTTGCAACTAGTTGCTAAACAGCCATGGATAGGAGAATGTTGGAACCCACCAATAAAAGATACCCCACATCCAACGGCAAAGAAGAATCCACAGCAAGACAGTAGGAGGAGTGCAACCATGAAACCTCATACCGCAACCCCCTCCCCACCCCGAGATGTTTGGAGAGCACACAAAAAATCTTGTGCACACCAGGACACAGGGAAAGGAACAGTTACCGCCCTAAGAAACTGAAGCAGACCAGCCTGTGACTGTTTGAGGGTCTCCTGCAGAGGCATGTATCTGGAGTGGCCCTCCATGAGGACAGGCGCTCTGACCGCAGCAGGTCTGGGAGGCATGATGTGCTGCATAAGTCCTTGTGGAGGAGGTCACCATTAGGCTCACTACAGAGCCACCAGGTGGGCAATACACAAACTGGAGAACAATTATACTAAAGAAGTTCTTGCACTGTTGCAAAAGTTCTAGACCCCACAAAAGACTTCCTAACCTGAGGATCTGGCAAAGGGACTGAGAATCCCCAGGGAGTCTGACTTTGAAGGTCAGCATGATTTGATGACAAACTTAGACATCTCTCTAAAAACAGACATATCACTCTGCTGACAAAAGTCCACATAGTCAAAGCCCTGGTTTTTCTAGTAGTAATGTATGGATGTGAGAGTTGGATCATATATAAGGCTGAGTGCCAAAACATTGATGGTTTCGAACTGTGGTGCTGGAGAAGACTCTTGAGAGTCCCTTGGATAACAAGGAGATCAAAACAGTCCATCCTAAAAGAAATCAATGCTGAATATTCATTGGAAGGATTGATGCTGAAGCTGAAGCTCCAATTCTTTGGCCATCTGACTTGAAGAGCCAACTCATTGGAAAAGACCCTAATGCTGCGACAGATTGAGGGCAGGAGAAGAAAAGAGTGATAGAGAATGTGATGGTTGGATGGCATCACCAATTCAATGGACATGTGTTTGAGCAAGCTCTAGGAGATAGTGAAGGTCAGGGAAGTCTAGTGTGCTGCAGTTCATGGGGTCATAAAGATTCAGACACAATTGAGCAACTGAATAACAACAATATATGAAAGAAAAGGTATGAACTCCTGGTCAGTACAGTTTAGAGAATACATTAAAACCCAAGTATTTACCTATTTAACCTAAATGAATGAAATGTCCATGTTGGAACCGTAAAAATTGCCATGATCATGTTTCATTGACAGGAGTCTTCCTATTGTGCCATGCAAAAAAGTGTCTAGATTTTCAAGATTTTTCTTGTTCTACAAGTATCAACATCTGTATTTTAAAGTTAAATAACTAAATGCATTAGTTTTCTATTGACATATAAGAAATTACCACACAACCTAGTGCTTTAAACAGTACTTATTCATTAGTTCTCAGTTCTATAGGTCAGATATAAGTTGGCTCATCAAAAGTTATCTCCTTATAATCTCATAAGGCTGAAATCAAGATGCTGATCAGACTGAGGTCTTATCTAGGGGTGTGAGGAAGAATCTGCTTCAAATATATGTTTTTAATAGAATTCCTTTCCTTATGGTTTTATGGTTATAGTACCCGATTTCCATTTCTTTGCTGACTGTCAGATCTGGATTGTATTCAGCATGAAAATGCATTTCTCACAATAAGACCACTTCTGTCTCTAAGTGAGTAATAGTAGGTCAAATCCTTTGCAAAATGGAATCTTCCTGACTTCTGTTGCCAGCCAGAGAAAACTGGAATATTTAACATTCCTTTTAGAGAGTTCATATGACTAGGTAGTATCCAACCAAATAATCTCCCTATTGATTAACTAGAAGTTAACTGATTGGTAACCTTAATTACATCTAAAAAACTCCTCACATGAGGAAAATATTTGCCATTTAAGGTAACATATAATCATGGCTGTGATATCTATCATATTTCAGTCTTAGGGATTAAGTGGAAAAATTTGGGAGGAAGGATGCTATTTTAGAATTCTGCCTACCATAATTCTCAAAGACGATTTTTGTGGGCTAAAGAAAACCAATGTTTGTAGACTATGAGGTACGATTTAGACCTCTGAGAGCAGAATTTATGCTTCTGTACAATCTTATTTATTCATTCTAGGGATGCCCTAATATCTGCTACTGTTCTGTGGTCTTACATTGTTCTTGATCCACATCATTCCCTCTTTACAAAGTTATCTGTTTACTTTAACTTTTCATTTTTGAGTGTACAACATTTATTCAAATGTCTAATGACCATTTATGTTTTTACATATGCATTTTTTCATAACAATTATTTATCTGGTGTACACTAAAAAGAGCAGACTGCTTGGACTTTTGGAAAATCTGGGAACAGTTGTGTTCTGTTTCATTGGTTTCCTAGTAATCTCTCCACAAATGAAAGAGTTATTTTACTTATGTTTCTTCTCTGTTGGTCTTTTTACTTCTGGATCAACTAAGAGTTTTACTTGCATTTTGACATGGATGATCACTTCTGATGTAAGACTTAAAGTGAAAATAGATTCCTTTTCCCCACAACCTCTCACAACCTTCACCATCTGTAGGTGACTTTGTTTTCCATTTCCCAGAAAAAGAAAAACAAGAATACATCAGTTGGGTAAACCCTCAACTTGCTATAGGCAAGTCTCTCTGTCTCTTAGTACACTTTCCATGTATAATGAATGACTCCTGTGAACCAGGTACTGTTCTAGTACATGAATATAAAACTTTGGCCAAAAATACAGCATTTTTCTCAGTGCTTCAAGAAGAAGCAGACAATAAATAAAAAATTCCATGTGTATAATGTGAAGTTAGATGAGTATATGGAGAAAAAAGATAATAAAGTAGGAAGAAAAGAGAAAATGGTATCATGGTGAGATGAGGAGGATTATTCTGCTGAATTTGGTGTCAGACAATTCCTCTCTGAGAAAGGAATAATTGGGAGAAGACCTAAAGTTGATGAGCAAATGAATAGTCAAGACTTGTCAGGGAGAGGCTTCTAATTAGAGAACAAGAAGTCCAAGACTCTAAAGCTGAAGCATGTCTAATGGACCTGAAAAGAGTTTGGAGGACCCTTGTGGTTACAACAGAGTGTGACCAGGGATAAAGAGGGTAACAAAGGATTAGTCAAGGACTTGTATGCCATGATAAAGAATTTAGCTTTAATTCTAAATGAAATAGGAAGTCATTGGAAGATTTTGATCAAATGGTGATATGATCTGATTTCATTTTTAAAGGATCTTTTTGGGTGCTCTGTTCAAAACATAATATAGGCAAAAGGCAGAAGCAGGGAGATCAAATGGGCAACACAACAGTTGTCCAGGCAATGTGCTGGTCTATATTGTCATCATATTTTGGTAAAAAAATTTGTGGAGAAAATTATTGCAACTTGAGTTTAAACTTTTCAGTTTAAACTGAAAGATATGAGGAAATATACATGTATCTTTTATTTTTATAGTACCATGTTAAATTTTATATTTCTAGGTTGAATTATAAGAAATACCAATGTAAAATTCCAAAGCGCTTTATTGTATTTAAGCAGAAAGCCTCAAGGAAGGTTTTTTTTTTTCTTTTTCTTTTTTTATTTTTTCCTTTTAAAAGGGATTAGCCCAATAGCAGTATCTTGAAGTTAAGAATAATTTTCATGAATGAGTATTGATTTGACTCTCAACATTTCTCTAATTATTCTGACTACTGAATATGAATGACAGCCATCTATGTATACATTCCCAGTTACTTAGTGCAGACTAACAACAATTTTTGGGTAGATTATTATTGAACAAGTATCTATTTTGTGTTCCTGTCATTCATTCATTCTTCTGAACAACAGAGAGAATGATTTTTCTGAATCCTAAACTACCACTGTATTTAAAATCTTTAGGAATATACCTGGTCATTTCCATATAAAATTTGAACCCTTTAAAATGTTATATATTATCATTTGTGGTCTTAATCATTTTGCTTCACAAATAATTTTACAATCTCTTTTGCCTTCCCTGGCACAGGACCAATTATAATAAAATAAATCCATTTATATAAGTTGTTATATCCATTGAAGTATATGTTTATTACTGTAGTTTATTGAAAATATTATAATTCCAAGTAGCCCACAATAATCAGTCTGTATTACATACGTATGTAATTAAATAGGTACTTATAGTTACAGATATATTTATAAATACTTATTAGTATCTATAAAATGCTGCTGCTGCTGCTACTAAGTCATTTCAGTCGTGTCCAACTCTGTGTGACCCCATAGACGGCAGCCCACCAGGCTCCCCCGTTCCTGGGGTTCTCCAGGCAAGAACACTGGAGTGGGTTCCCATTTCCTTCTCCAATGCATGAAAGTGAAAAGTGAAAGTGAAGTCGCTGAGTTGTGTCCAACTCTTCATGACCCCATGGACTGCAGCCTACCAGGCTCCTCCATCCATGGGATTTTCCAGGCAAGAGTACTGGAGTGGGGTGCCATTTAGAATACTTATAGATAATTCTAAATCAGCTGATACATAATTCTTTGTTTACACCAGGGCTTCCCACTATCTACAGAATATTTATAGATAATTCTAAATCAGCAGATACATAATCATTTGTTTACATTGCCTATAATTCATTATACATCTTTTTATAGTGTAAAAGTTAAGCACACATTTGCTTCAAACTGAATACTTAATGTGTTACAGAAAACACTGTTAAAATCAAATGTACTTTTAGACACACTATGTTGAAAATATACATGTTGAAAGCTGATTCTAATATTGTTAATCATAAAGTAAAAGATATGAATTAGAATCATTTTAGATCAGATTTAGAAGAGCAGTTAACTGAGATGAAAAATTGCTGTCATTATGGTTTGGCTTGAATTTCCATGATGAAATTTGGAAGACAACTTTAAAATCTGGTGTACTTTCTAAAGCATTGAAAACCATTGTGGAATTTATTTCTTCAGAGACATTGCTATTGTCCACAAGGAGCAAGCATAGCTGAGCTTACTTTATTACAGAGTCTTGAAATAAATCGTTGTGACCCATATAACTTGCATTCCCTTTCAGAAATGTGTGTAATTTAAAGCTGCAAAGTGCTAAGCAGCATTATGTGTCTAGATGATAATGTCTATAGATTTATCCCCCAAAAAGGTGTGATACAGATATTATGAGAAGAGGAAATAGAACATTTGAGGTCACTTTAGGGTGGTGAGAGTGCTGAGTTGAGTAGCTTTCTGGGTAACGTCTAACATTCTGCTGTATGATTTTTTGTCTCCATGTGAAATGAGGAGTTTGACCTGATTACCTTGAAATTAACATAGCATCATAAAGCTGGAGATCCAGGATTAAAACTTAGAAATGCTTATTAAATCTTACTTGACTTTATGTTTGTCATGAGCAAAAACATTTTTCCCTCAAACTAAATTTAATATACTAATTTGGATAAAGCTATGTATAAAATATTTAATCACTGAATCTCATATTCTGAGTTGTAAACTTTGTACCAAATGATAT
>SJYW01037178.1:358074-392885 GCA_006410735.1 Raphicerus campestris | reverse complement strand
GATTCATGGGGTTGCAAAGAGCTGGACACAACTGAGCTACTGAACTGAACTGAAAGTAATCAGGTGAACCATATCAGTTAGTGATGATCTGATCTGGGGTACAGCCAGGATTTATTTCTTTTCACTCCTGCATAGTATTTCATTTCCAATTGAGATCCCATCAGAATGTTTTTTACCGCCTGTATTTCTACCAGTCTTCTGTTCATATCCACTTAAGAAGCCTGAGTTTTCTATACAGCTCTCTTCCTCTCCTTGTTACCTCTCATGAAAATCACTTTTCCCCCATTTATTTACGACACTGTAAGCTTTTCCTAGCAAAGACTTCAAAACTCTCTTATTCTCAGCCCATTACCAAATTCCAAAGTTCCACATTTTTAGGTCTTTGTTACAACACCTTCACTTTTCAGTACCAATTTTCTGTCAGTCTGTTTGGGCTGCTAAAACAAAATACCACAAGCAGATAAATTATAAACAGAAATTTATTTCTCACAATTCTGGAGGCTAAGAATTCCAAATCAAGTCTCCAACATGGTCACATTCTGGTGAAGGCACTCTTGTTCATAATTAGCACCTTCTAGCAGTGTCCTCACATGGTGAAAAGAGGTTGGGAAGCTATCTGAGTCACTCTTCTAAGGACACGCATTCTATTCACGAGGGCTCTACCCTGATGACCTTAACATCGTCTAAATGCCTTACCTTGTAATACTGTCACATTGGACATTAGGGTTTAAATGTATGAATTTTTGTGACAAATACTCAGACCACAGCACGTTGTGAATGTATGACAAATCATCTATACCTTGTTTTGGTGATGAGACAATGCTGTTTTCAAACTGGGACATTTGTTATAATCATCCCAGTTCTATTTTTTGTTTGTTTAAGAAAGTGCTGGTTCCTCAAGTATGCGTGCTAAGTCACCTCATTGGGACCCCATTGACTGTAGCTTACCAGACTCCTCTGTCTATAGGATTCTCCAAGCAAGAATACTGGAGTGGATTGCCATGCCCTCCTCTAGGGGATCTTCCTGATCCAGGGATCAAACCCTCATCTCTTGTGTCATCTGCGTTGGCAGATAGGTTCTTTACTACTAGTGCCACCTGGCTTCCCTAAGTCACTTCAGTTGTGTTCAACTCTGTGACCCCATGGACTGTAGCCCACCAGGCTCCTCTGTCCATGGCATTTTACAGGAAGGATACAGGAGTGGGTCATGCCCTTCTCCAGTCCTCAAGTATACATATGTAAAAATTAGTATAGTAAATAATACCAGAAAGTTCCACAAAAATACTTATATCAATCTATACCCTTACTACCTTTATATGAAAGTTATCTTTGCTTGTTTACTTTTGTTATTTTCCAAGCATTTTGCAGGGGATATTCTAGTGGACATGAAGTTGTATCTCACTGTAATTATTTTGCATTCCCCTGATGAACAATGAGGTTGAGCACTATTATAATATCTTTAGTGACCATTTGTATATCCTCTATTATAAACCATTTGCTCCTATCTTTTGTTCATTTTATTTTTTTTCTGTTGAACTTTCCTTCATTGATTTATAGATATCTTCAGAGAGGCCAGGATACATTTTGTACACAAATTCTTTTACAGTTATTTATATTTAAAATATCTTCTCCAAAATGTAGTTTGTATTTTTACACTCTAATGGTCTTTGTAAAGGAAAAGCAATAACTTTACTAAGGCATAATTTATATAACATCCAGTTCACATATTTAAAATGTACAATACAATTTTTGTAGTATATTCACAGAGTCCTGAACCATTGTACCAATCTAATTTTTGAATATTTAACATCTCAAGACAAGACACCTTTTGTCAAATAATAGACCCTCCTCACTACCCATTCCAGTAGTCCTAGGTAACACATATCTATTTTCTGACTCTATAGATTTGTCTTTTCTGGACATTTTATGTAAAAGGAATAATAAAATATGTGATCTTCTTTGATTGGCTTCTTTTATTTAGCATAATATCTTCTCGGTTCATCCATATTGAAGAATGTATCCGGATTTCATTCCTTTTTATTGCCAAATGATATTCATCGTATGGCTATGCCACAGTTTACCAGTTCATCAGTTGATGATAATTTGAGTAGTATATAATTTTTGGCTATTATGAACAATGCTATTATGAACATCTATGCACATATGTTTTGAAGGCATATAATTTCATTTTTCTTGGGCTAAACTTATGTTTTCAAAAGTAAGTGCATGATTTTGCATCCTCACTAACAATCTATAAGATTCTAATCTACACATCCTTATCAACACTGACATTTTAAATACTGCTTTCCTGCTTGCATTGTCCTAATGACTAATGATGATGAGCAACTTTGTATGTTCATATTATACACCTCTTTGTTGAAACATTTATTCATTTCATTTTTTATATTTTATTAAGGAAATTATCTTTTTATTATTGATTTGTAAGTGTTCTTTATAGATCCTGGACAACAGTTTCTTAGCAGATAGTATGATTTTCAAATATTTTCTTCCATTCTGTGAGTTGTCTTTCACATTTTGATGGTACCATTTGCAGCATGAAAATGACAGTAGTGTTAATCACTCAGTCATGTCCACCTGTTTGTGACCACATGGACTGTAGCCCACCAGGCTCCTCTGTTCATAGAATTCCCATTTGCAACATTTGCCTTTTCTTTTGATAAAGTTCACTGTATATATACCTTTTTACTATAATTCTTTTGCTTCTAGTGTTTTCTTCAAGAAACCTTTGTCTAAGTCAAAAATGTTTACTCCTATGTTTTGTTCTAAGGCTTTTATAACCTTAGCCCTTCTAGACTCTGATCCATTGTAAGTTGTGTGTGTGTGTGTGTGTGTGTGTGTGTGTGTGTAGAGTATAAGCTAAAGATGCAAATCTATTCTTTCACATGTAGATATCCAGTTGTACCAGAATCATTTGTAGAGAAAGGCTATTTCCCTCTGTTGAAAAGTTTTGACATCTTATCAGAAATCAATTGGCCATGAAAGTAAAGATTCATTTCTGAAATTTCAATTCTATTGCATTAATCTACAGGTCTGTTCTCAGGCCACACAACTTTAAATACTGCAGCTGTGTAGTAGCTTTGAATTCAGAAGTGTGAGGCCCTACTTTTTTTTTTTTTAACTTTTTTAAGATTGTTTTTACTATTTTGGTTCCCTTGCATTTCCATATTAATTTTAGGACCAGTTAGATAATTTACGAAAAATTGGCAGATTGAATCTGTAAATAATTTGGGGTATATTGCCATCACCAATANTTTTTTTTTTTTTTTTTACTTTTTTAAGATTGTTTTTACTATTCTGGTTCCCTTGCATTTCCATATTAATTTTAGGACCAGTTAGATAATTTATGAAAAATTGGCAGATTGAATCTGTAAATAATTTGGGGTATATTGCCATCACCAATATTGTCTTATGAAACATAAGCATAGTATGTCTTTCTATTTATTTAGGTCTTCTTTAATTTCTTTCAATAATGGCTTCCAGTTTTCAGTGTAAATTTTAGAATTCTTTTGTTAAACATATTCCTAAATGTTGTATTTTGATTGCTGCTGGAATTGTTTTCTTAATTTAGATTTTTCATATATAAATTTTTTTTGTATATTCACTGCTTAGCTTCTGCCTAATTCATTGCATGTGTTATTAGTACAAATTCTTTTTCTTTTTGAGTGTTTTCAATAAGTTAGCTCTTTTTTATTTATCTTATATAATAGGACAGATATATCTGCACATGAAAATTAACGTTGAAATGGAAGTGTGAATGAAGATATAGGAGAAAGAAACCATGAATTAATTGACAACCTGAGAATAGGTCTTAAATATCTTAATAATACATACAAGCTCCCCTCTTTCATTAGCATCAACTACTTTCTCTAATCAAATGGTCCTATAAAGTATATGACATAAAAATGGTAAATTCATTTTTAATTTATTANCATGAATTAATTGACAACCTGAGAATAGGTCTTAAATATCTTAATAATACATACAAGCTCCCCTCTTTCATTAGCATCAACTACTTTCTCTAATCAAATGGTCCTATAAAGTATATGACATAAAAATGGTAAATTCATTTTTAATTTATTACAGATAGATTGAGGAGATTGACAATATACATAACCCATGTTTTAGTCACTTCTCTCCCGTTCATAGGTCACGCTTCACAGATTTATTTTTTGAACAAACTAGAGTAAGTTGTTTCCCTGATTTTCCCAATGGAAATGGCTTCCCTTGTCTCTGCCTGCTCCACTCATTACATCGGTCGTGATACCATCTTGAATTCTGGAACAAAATCTTCTGCATAGAATGTCATAACTCCATTCACAGTAAAGGCACAGATAACTGAATATGTGAGTGCCCTGAGTTGCTAGCTGCAGTATTGTTCAGACTTTTTGATGCACTGTACTTAGTCACTCAGTCCTATCCCACTCATTGCAAACCCATGGAATGTAGTCAGCCAGGCTCCTCTGTCCATGGGGATTCTTCAAACAAGAATACTGGAGTGGGTTGCCATCCCCGCCTCCAGGGGATCTTCCCAACCCAGGGACTGAACCCAGGTCTCCCGCATTGCAGGCAGATTTGTTACCATCTGAGCCACCAGGGAAGCCAGAGAATACTGGAGTGGGTAGCCTATCCCTTCTCCTGAGTATCTTCCTGACCCAGGAAGTGAACCAGCATCTCTTGCATTACAGGTAGCTTTTTACCAGCTGAGCTACAAGGGAAGCCCTCAGACTCTTTCATTCAGTCAGTTCAGTCGCTCAGTCGTGTCCGACTCTTTCGACCCCATGAATCGCAGCATGCCAGGCCTCCCTGTTCATCACCATNTACAAAGAATAGCCATTGAAATTAGTTCTTTTGAACTACTCCTTTTGCCTTTTGCTCTTTTTCTCCCAAATGATTTCATGTATTAAATATGCCATTCAGGCTGGATCTGTTAAGAAGTAAATTATTAACTTTCCTTGTTTTACTATTGCTCTCACTCTGAACCAATGTAAATTTAGACCAGTGCAAATGCAGTGGTTCTTCTTTCCCAGGAGGTTTATGAATAATAGTCTTAACCATACATAATGAACCAGATGCTTCTGAGAAGGAGTGTTATTTTTTGGAAATAAGTGCTTGGGGAGGCATCTCTGAGGTCACTAGAGTACTATTTAGTGCAGTATAATAATAACACTTAATGAGTATACTCTCCTACAGGGTAGATGTGCTTTCTTAAGCATTTCACTTTCCATGGTATCTGTGATATATGTGAAGGCTGAATTGTTGTTTCCCACTGTGATTTGAAGGTCTTTAATAAAGTTATACCTTATATGTTTTATGTTGGTCACAGCCTATTAATAGGATGTTATTGATTAAAGAGTGACTGGGCACTTAACAGGGCCCTTTAGTGCTTGTCACAAGTTTCCAGTCTCCCACAGACATTTCCTTCCCTAGAGCTAGTGTCGTGGCTGGACCAGCCCTTGTGGCTCTTACTGTGACTACGAGATGCACCTTAGCAACAACCATTTATGCAACTTGGAAAAATAAGATTTATTTATAAGTCCTGGAGGGTACACAACACACCCAGGGCCATACAGGGAGAGAGAAAGAGAGTGTAGATTGGCCTTTTATGGGGGTAGAGGGTGAGATGTCTAGGTTTTGAGGATTAATTATCTATTGGTGAATTTAAAATATGAGTAAGTATGAAAGCATGGGGAGAGAAATGAAGGGTTACTAGAGAGGTCACCTAGGGATTTCTATAAAAGGAACTTCATGAGTGGGATGCCCAGGCTCTGTACCTATTAATAGTTGTGTAACATTTTTGGGCTCCAAAATCACTGCAGATGGTGACTGCAGCCATGAAATTAAAAGACACTTACTCCTTGGAAGAAAAGTTATGACCANTACTGGAGTGGGTTGCCATTGCCCTCTCTGTTAAAGAGCAATGAGGCTAAGGGAAAAGATTTCATTCATTCAAACGTCGCTTCAGAGTCTACAAGATCGAATGTTATGAAAATGTTTTACTAAGAATCTGTAGCTAGAGATGCTTTAAAATTAAAGGAAGTTCAGAGCAAGTCTTCTGGCACAAACATTAAATTATCTCTGAAGTTTTTATTCACCATTATTTTCAATTCAAGAAAGAAAACCAGCCATCACTGACTCACAGCCCTATCATCCAATCTTCTCTTCATTTATGAAAGTGAAAGTGAAGTCGCTCAGTCGTGTCTGACTCTTTGCGACCCCGTGGACTGTAGCCTACCAGGTTTCTCTGTCCATGGGATTTTCGAGGCAAGAATACTGGAGTGGGTTACCACTTCCTTCTCCAGGGGATCTTCCCGACCCAGGGATCGAACCCGGGTCTCCCGCATCAGAGGCAGACACTTTAAAATTTTTAATAATCTCAGTAGTGAAATAAAATGTCAGTTACAAAGTTAGGCAAAATTTGAAAGGTATTTCTCATGCAAAGGATGTAGAAACTCTCACTAAGACTCTTTTTTAATGGTCTTATTACAGCTACTTATTTATGATCTAAATGTTTCTGTTACACTTCAATTTTAAGTTGGGTCTCAACTTCATTTCACATTCTTGATCAAAGTTATTTCTTCTCACCCCTCTATCAAAACCTTTTGGAGGCAGCTCATTTTTATCTCTTCAAAGTCTTGGTCTGTTTCAGCCCTGTTGGACTCACTGTTCTGTTAATTCCTATAACACTATAGCTCATACTGCATGTGAAATACATTCAGCTTTTAAAACTCTTCTTTTCTTTCATGTTCTTATTCTATCTGTCTCCAAATACTGAGGATGAATTTTAATGACAGCAAACGTATCTCTGATCCTTCTCCCATCCTAAAGTTACCTAATATAACTAAATAAGTGACAGGCACCTAGCATGATGATGGTTGGAAGAAATTTGAAAAACATTTTTATGGGGAGCATCTGAAAAATAACTATTGGTTGCAATAAATCTACTGCATGCTCTAAAATTCTAAGTGATTTTTTTTTCATTTTTTCTCTACTTTTATAACTGTTAATTTTTCTGTTTACCTTTATCTTGCCTGTGACATTCATAAAATTGATTTATATCCATTTATTTGATGAACAGCATTCAAAAGCTAAACAGTTTGCTGAAATCTTGATGTATACACCTCAAATTAGATAATATAGCAATAGAATATATTTACAATAAAGCCAATATAAGTAAGTGATACAAAGAATAGCCATTGAAATTAGTTCTTTTGAACTACTCCTTTTGCCTTTTGCTCTTTTTCTCCCAAATGATTTCATGTATTAAATATGCCATTCAGGCTGGATCTGTTAAGAAGTAAATTATTAACTTTCCTTGTTTTACTATTGCTCTGACTCTGAACCAATGTAAATTTAGACCTGTGCAAATGCAGTGGTTCTTCTTTCCCAGGAGGTTTATGAATAATAGTCTTAACCATACATAATGAACCAGATGCTTCTGAGAAGGAGTGTTATTTTTTGGAAATAAGTGCTTGGGGAGGCATCTCTGAGGTCACTAGAGTACTATTTAGTGCAGTATAATAATAACACTTAATGAGTATACTCTCCTAAAGGGTAGATGTGCTTTCTTAAGCATTTCACTTTCCATGGTATCTGTGATATATGTGAAGGCTGAATTGTTGTTTCCCACTGTGATTTGAAGGTCTTTAATAAAGTTATACCTTATATGTTTTATGTTGGTCACAGCCTATTAATAGGATGTTATTGATTAAAGAGTGACTGGGCACTTAACAGGGCCCTTTAGTGCTTGTCACAAGTTTCCAGTCTCCCACAGACATTTCCTTCCCTAGAGCTAGTGTCGTGGCTGGACCAGCCCTTGTGGCTCTTACTGTGACTACGAGATGCACCTTAGCAACAACCATTTATGCAACTTGGAAAAATAAGATTTATTTATAAGTCCTGGAGGGTACACAACACACCCAGGGCCATACAGGGAGAGAGAAAGAGAGTGTAGATTGGCCTTTTATGGGGGTAGAGGGTGAGATGTCTAGGTTTTGAGGATTAATTATCTATTGGTGAATTAAAAATATGAGTAAGTATGAAAGCATGGGGAGAGAAATGAAGGGTCACTAGAGAGGTCACCTAGGGATTTCTATAAAAGGAACTTCATGAGTGGGATGCCCAGGCTCTGTACCTATTAATAGTTGTGTAACATTTTGGGGCTCCAAAATCACTGCAGATGGTGACTGCAGCCATGAAATTAAAAGACACTTACTCCTTGGAAGAAAAGTTATGACCAACCTAGACAGTATATTCAAAAGCAGAGACATTACTTTGCTGACTAAGGTCTGTCTAGTCAAGGCTATGGTTTTTCCAGTAGTCATGTATGGATGCAAGAGTTGGACTGTGAAGAAGGCTGAGCACCGAAGAATTGATACTTTTGAACTGTGGTATTGGATAAGACTCTTGAGAGTCCCTTGGACTGCAAGGAGATCCAACCAGTCCATTCTGAAGGAGATCAACCCTGGGATTTCTTTGGAAGGAATGATGCTAAAGTTGAAACTCCACTACTTTGGCTACCTCATGCAAAAAGTTGACTCATTGGAAAAGACTCTGATGCTGGGAGAGACTGGGGGCAGGAGGAGAAGGGGACAACAGGATGAGATGGCTGGATGGCATCACGGACTCAATGAACGTGAGTCTGAGTGAACTCCAGGAGATGGTGATGAACAGGGAGACCTGGTGTGCAGCGATTCATGGGGTCGCAAAGAGTTGGGCACGACTGAGTGACTGAACTGAACTGAACTGAACTTGTAATGTGTTTATATAAGACGGACGACTTTGAAATAGATACCTGGGCAATCAAAAGCTTAATGTCAGGCACTTACATTACACCCTATCTGCTTTTGGGTGCCTAAAATTATTTTAGCAAAATAAAACTGCCTTAAATCTCTATAAAGATGTTTTCTAATCTAAATATCTTTGTAACAGATAATACATTGAAAATGCATAACTAGGTGTAAATAGTGTATCAAATGGGTAGAAGAATACATTTTCAGAGTAGACGGAGCGGAGAAGGGAGAGAAAGAAAGAGTATGAGAGGCTGGGATGCCTGAAGGACAGAATAAAGGAGACCCATGTAAACAAGAGCATAATTTTAAAGGAGTTGAATTCATTAAGATACATCACACCAATTTTAAAATGTTATCTTTGGTAGAAGAAATAATGTAACTAAGGTTTAAAGAAATAATAAAAATGATTTAAAATCTTTCAGTGAATTGATAAAGTTAATAATCATTCTTTATTACTATTGTTGTAGTTTTAAATGCTGACTACATGCCAGGATTATGCTTTGTGTTTTGAATAAATTATATAATTAAATCTTTATGTCATTCCTAACGATAGGTCTTATTACTATTTTTACTATATAGGTAAACATACTGGCCCTTTAAGTCCTCAGAAAATGTATGTTAGATTATTATTTTAAATGACATAGCAGCAATGCAAAATAAATATGGTTGATTTCAAAGTTTATGGTTTTACTATAAAAACAGTACTTTTTAAGAGTTTTTATATAGGACATTTACAAAGAAAATTTAGAAAATGTTATAAAGAGGGACAATGTAAAATCTTTATATAACCTTTGTGCCATTATTGTTGCTCAGTTGTGTCCAATTCTTTCTGGCCCTATGGACTGTAGTCCACCAGGCTCCTTTGCCCATGGAATTTTCCAGGCAAGAATACTGGAGTGGGTAGGTAGCCATTTCCTACTTCAGGGGGGGAATCTTCCTGATCCAGGAATTGAACCCCGTCTCATGCATTTGCTGCATTAGGTAGGTTCCTGCATAGGTAGGTTCTTCACCACTAGTGGCCACTTGGGAAGCCTACATGAACTTTATTGAGTAACAAAAGTGAAAAGATGGGGGTCACTAAATATTCTTCTCAGCAACATAAAGTATCATCAGCATACTGATCCTTTAGTAAGTCTCAAACCACATATTGGCTTTTAGACTTCTAGAAGCCAAATGTGCACAGTCCTGCACTGGACTCCTGGAAATGAAGCTTTTAGATTCTGGTGTTCTACATATATATTTGAAGGGCTTCCCTGGTGGCTCATTGGCAAAGAACCCACTTGTAATGCAGAAGGTACAGGAGATGTGGGTTCAATACCTGGGTTGGGAATATCCCCTGGAGAAGGAAATAGCACCCACTTCAGTATTCCTACCTGGAAAATCCCATGGACAGGGGAGCCTGGTGGGCATAGTCCATGAGGTTGCAAAGAGTCAGACATGACTGATCGCACACACACACATGTATTTGAAGAGACAGGGACTGTTTCTTAGAGAGGAAATCCAAGTCATTACCAGAGGTAATGCTTTTCTATGACACATTCTGAAAAGTGTTAAATTTCTTAATAGAAAAAAAAGTGCAAAAGCTAATATTCTGAAAAAAAAAAATCAAGTATGTTATTTATAGTTTTACTGCTATGTTATTGTCAGGTAAAATCTGGAGTCCTGAAATCCTTTCCCAACTAAGATAAAATAGGAGCTAAAAAGTTGAAATCCATTCCAAGCTTTCTAAAACCAATCTTGAATAAATTTTTTAAAATTTTCCTCTTCTAGGAAATGGAGCAGTGATTACATTGAAATGACTCAGCATCAATAAAACAAGCTGAGCAGAGGAGTAGAACTTGAATTTATCTTTTGCCCCTCCCTCTATGAAGGCCTAGTCTTATTTATTTGATCACCAAACAAAGATTGCATTTCCTCGGACACAGACTAGTATTTGCACTAGGTATTTTTCTTGGAGAGGAATTTGGGAAAAAAACAACAACAAAAACAAAAACACTTGTGAGGGTACAAGGAAAGGATTTACTGATGGAAAAGTTGAAAGTAAGCTGGGATGCCCCTTCAGAGATGTCTAAAACAGAAACTTGGCCCATGGTCCTCTGACTTGAAAGGATCAATCATTGGATGAAGGCCACAAAGGAGAGAAGAGGGAAAGGTCATCTTGAATAAGGCAGCTTCCTCTTACAGAGGATATCCTTAGAGAGAGTCTCAGCTATGAGCTACCAGCGGACAACACTCCAGCACCCAAGAAAATGATTTCTGAGAGGGATCTTCATGGCCCCCACCTAAATATCCACAACAATGAAGAACTAGCAAATGTGTGTGTGTGTGTACGTGTGTGAGTATCTGTACATGTGCTGTGTTTGGGAAGGAATTGTACAAATATTTCTAATAATAGCTATTGGAATCTGTCCGTTACACAAAAAAATACTGTTTTTGTTGTCATATGCAATTTGATTTAAGCCAAAGAGATGACAAACATAAAAATAATTTACAATGCATGTGGGTACACAAGAAACACCGAAGAATCAAATCTGAGTTTGTACTCAGTATTGCCAAATAATGCTGTTTATGGATTATTCGTAATCAGAGGTCCCTTGACTGTATCTGCAGTTTTAATTTCCCTGAGGTGAATTTTTCCAAATCCTGCTAACATTCAGGTTGTACAAAATGTGCCTGCTGCCCCAAGGCAAAGGGCGAAAGAGGTGAACTGAATATTAAAATGTCCACAGTAGTCAGTTTTGCTGCTAATCAGTCTCTCCTGGAAAAAAAAAAAAAAAAAAAGGTGGAAAACAACAGTTGCTGAAGCTCAGCAGTTAAACTGTGGAATCAGTCATATTATAAAGTAAAATACATTCTGAGATTTTCATAGATAAACTAATGACTGTCCTAGATAAACTAATGGAAAGATCTACAAAAAGTCTTCCCTGCCGCAAGGGTTTTCATCTTCAACTTACCTTTTCAGTAATGTTTATGAAATGAGTTTTATTCAAAATGCAAAATATTGCATCTATTATTGACTCCAGACCAAAGGGACTTTTTCAATATCCTGTCCATCTTGTACACTTCTGTTTACAGAAGATAGACAGACTTACCTACACTGATGATTTTTTGCAGGAATGACTAGGTTTATCTTAAGTTACAATTATAAACCTCCCATAGTCTTTAAACACATCCATGAAAGTGAAGTCGCTCAGTCGTGTCCAACTCTTTGTGACCCTATGGACTGTTTCCTACCAGGCTCTTCCCTCCATGGGATTCTCCAGGCAAGAGTACTGGAGTGGGTTGCCGTTTCCTTCTCCAGGGGAGTCTTCCTGACCCAGGGATTGAACCCAGGTCTCCCACATTCCAGGCAGACACTTTAACTTCTAAGCCACCAGGGAAGCTAAAATTTACATGTCCAATTCTGCATGTTGGGATATTCCATCCATGACTGTATAACAAATGTGTGAACCACTCTTTGTTTAAAGATTTATTTATTTTTGGCTGTACTGGGTCAAACCATACTTTCATAAAGTCACATACATTACTCTGTACTGAAGGATATCTGTGATATCCATGTCAGCAATGGGAAGCAGACTATCATGGACAGAAGAGACATAATAATCATGGAAGCAATAGCATGATTAAAAATTTCAAGAGAAAGTAAGTAGATGGAATATACAGTAAGTTTTCTGTAAAACAATGCAAACCTTTCCTGTCCAGTAAATTAAGAGAAACTTAGCTTTACCTATATGTTAATGGGGAATAACTTAATATATTGATAGACACATAACAAAAAGCATTTTGCACTCTGTGTATAATTTCCAACACTTTACAGCAATGTACAGATGTCTCATTGAATCTTACCATTAGGGATTTATTTGTTAGATCCCACAACAGTACTCACTACTGCCATTGTGCATTTACTTCTCTCTAAGGAAATGTTTGTGACAGTTACGGGCTTCTTAGTTGGTCAGTCAGTTTCAAAAGGTTGCCATTGCAGTGACATGGAAACAACAAGTTCAGAGAAACATGGTTGTAAACAATAGCATCCTGAAATTATTAACTATGCAGATGGATCAGCAGAAATCCTAGATACAGAGGGGACATTAAAAAAAGAGAGATATACTAAAAAAAGACTTACTGTGGCCAATTGTAATGGCCAAGGAGAATTATGAGGTGCTGGTGGTTTAGTCACTAAATCCTGTCCGTCTCTTGTGATCCCATGGATTGTGGATACTAAATCTGAAGACAACGTTGTTCACGTATATATATGTTAATATATATGTGTGTGTACATTTTTTTCAAAAATGTAATTAAATAATATTTTAGTATTTTTAAAATTATTGACAAATTATCTTAGAATTAAAAGTATGAAAGTGAATTCCCTCAGTTGTGTCTGACTCTTTGCAACCCCCTGGACTATAGCCTACCAGGCTCCTTCACCAATGAGATTTTCCAGGCAAGAATACTGCAATGGGTTGCCATTTCCTTCTCCAGGAGATTTTCCCAACCCAGGGATTGAACCCTGGTCTCCTACATTATAGGTAGATACTTTACTGTCTGAGCCACCAGGGAAGTCCCAATTGAAAGTATAAGCATATTCAAACAAGAAATAAAAAACTGGATAGTAAAATTGACCTTATATTTAGATAATATAATTGACCCTATATTTAAGTCAACTGAAATAATTTGACAACAAAATATGAAGCAATCTATAAAACTATAATCCCACAGTTATATCCCCCATATAGTCGATTCAGTATAGTACTGGAGTGATTTTTAGTAAAGAATGACTACTTTAATTTAAAAAAATCAGTTTCCCTCAGGGTGGGTTAAAAACTATTTTGAAAGTTATCATTTTACTTTCATAGACATGGATCCATTGGCATAATCTTTCCTTAAGGATAAGCCTCAAATATTTGAGCATACCCATATTTTTAGCTATTAGCTGCAATATCAACTTCATGTATTATATATTTAGATGAAAACAACTTTAGTTTCTTTATATGGTGCTGAAAGCCCCAAGAAAAATAAATTCTGTGTTCTATACATTTTTAACATTTATTTATCTGATTCAAACCAATAATCACCTAGATTTTTAAAATGTTATTATATATTCAATAGACACATTTGTTAATGTAGATGCTGTCTTAATATATTAATATTGCTTCAATACCTTAAGAGGACTTCCCAGGTGGCTCAGTGGTAAAGAATCTGCCTGCCAAGCAGGAGACACAGGTTCCATTCCTAGGTCCAGAAGATCCCCTGGAATAGGAAGTGGTGACCTACTCCAGTATTCTTGCCTGGGAAATCCCATGGATAGATGAGCCAGATCTGCTACAGTGCACAGGATCAAAAGAGTCGGACATGACTTAACACATAAATAGCAGCAGTAAAATCTTGAAATAAGACAGGTTAAAAGGAAGGGAAATTATACACATATATACTTTATAAACTTGACTTTCCAAAATATTATTTTTCACAGATTTTTATAATATTTAAAGCTTTATTTAGAGGGCAAATACTACATACACAGAAAATTCTGAAAGAGCAATAGATGGTTTGGAAAAATATACATATATTCAACTAATTATGACATTTCAAAAGTTATCACACTGATCATCCTACTATCTTGCAGAGAAAAGTTATATTTCTTATATGTTGGGATGTGCTACAACAAAATTTTCAATCATGCAGAAAGATGTTTTCAAATTACCATTAAAAAAAAAAAGCAGGCACATTTACATGATAAATTACTGCGAGACAAGAATCTTAGCTGACTACCCAAGTGCTTGATTCTGTTATCACTGATTTGTCCTTCAGTCTACAACAGAATGAAAATGAAGGACTTATAACTAATTGTGCCAGGAAGCAGAGCTAATTTCCTTACACTGCCAAAAAAAAAGAAAAAATACATTGTAAGCTATTAAACTTGAGAGAGAATAATATCATGAGTAATAGCAAAGTATTCTTAATGTTTTTATTGTCCTACAAAGTGTCTTGATTGCTATTCTTAAGTAAATTTTCTTCTGAAAAGTTCTACAGATTTTCCTAAAAAAACAATGAAAAGCATAGGTTTCAGTTAATGAATAAGTTTTAAATATCTAAAGAAAATTTAAATTTTTTAATTTTAATTTGGAATAAAAAGCCTTTCTGTACAGGATAAATAGAATTTAATGTCTTAAATTTTAAACATTTATTTGAAGCTATATTTTAAAACTTTTAACTAAGAATCACTTTTTTCCATTTGCTTAACTTGATCAATTATCAGGGAAACGAAAATTGAAATCACAGTATGAGTGCATTTTATATATAACAGACTGGAAAGGTTAAAAATTAAGTTAAAATAATGTATTGTGACTGATAATGGAACACTGGAGTTTCTCAACCACTGTTACAGGGAGAAACCATTTTAAAATTCATTTTCAAATTGTAAAACCAAACTAAAATGGAGTCACTTAGGTCAGGGACAAAATGGAGCAGATTAAGGAGGTGCATAAAGGAAACAACATAACTTTACAGGAATTTACAGCTCTTCCTAGAAATCAGAAGATACCAGCTACTCTCCAAAGTCCAAGGCTGCTCATGATGTCTCTGGACTTCTTTGTTCCACTGACTCAGCTACCCTTCCACTAGGCAACCAACCAGTTGAAAAAACCAAATGACTTCTGTGTTTACTCCATAAAAATCCCTTACTCTGTGAGCACCTTGAAACTCACTGCTCTTTTAGCCTTGCATTTCCTAGTGTGCTGATCAAAACCCTTGCCATAAACTTATCTTTCTGCTTTGTTTTATTCAGTGTGCAGAGTTTGGTTCTTAACAGTATTAACCAGTGCAGTTAAGTGTGATCTAAAAAATATATTTGTTTATTTATAAATGATATAATAGTTGTTATTATCCCCTTAGGAAGAGAACCTAAAGAAACTCTTGAGTTTACACACAGGGACTTCTAAATATAAACTTTTCTTAATATTTTAAATTGTGCTGTGGTTACAGTTTATTTTTAAATTGTGATGTGGCTACTGTTTGATTTTCTTTTAAACTGGTCAGATAATTTTCACATACATAGTACATTTTTAATACATGTAACAACAACAGACATTTTAATTTCCTTTCCTTTTCCCTTCCAGCTTTGTCTAAAAAGCAGGTTTACTGAAATTCCTCCAGTAAAAATAAAAGTAATTGGCTACCGATAATTCTAGCTGTAGCAATGTCCTTTACTAGGAGGTAAGTAAGGCAATATAGGGGAACTTCTCTGATGGCTGTGGTAAATCTGCCCATGGTAAAAAAATCTGTCTGCCAGTGAAGGAGATGCGGGTTCAATCCCTGGGTAGGGAGAATCCCTGGAGAAGGAAATGGCTTCCCACTCCAATATTCTTGCCTGGGAAATCCCATGGACAGAGGATCCTGGTAGGCTACAGTCCATTGCGTCCAAAGAGTCAGATATTACTGAGCAACTAAACAACAACCAAACAATAACTATGCACCTGTATTTTAAAGTTTTAAATGATAACAATTTGTATCTTTAAAAAAACTATGTGCTTTCTATGTTGAATATATTTGAGCTATTTATTCCATATGTATTTACAATGGATTATATTGGAACATTAGGGGGTTATTTGAAATCTTATTAACTCACTAAAAGAAAAGTTTTCATAAAAAAGTTTGCCTTCTGCCCATTCCAATACCTTAGTTTTAACCTTTTCTATTAGGTCCACCACAACCTTCTTCTATGACGGTCCAGAGGTTAAAGTGAAATGGCACAGCCTCTGAGTGCATACTGGTAAAAGCATTTTTTTTTGTTTTTTTTTTTCCTAGACTCTTTCCAGCTGAGTTAATGTGTTTGAAGGGATCTCCTCTACAAGGAAACAGACTCAAAGATCTCTCACTGATTTATAATTCTATCTCTAATCTTCTTTCAGACTTATCTATTGCAAATTAGATATATAACCTACTCAGTAAAGTCTATCTCAAATGTAAAAATAACTGAATGATATCTTTCCTCTATAAAAGTAAGTAAACCCAACTTTGATTATATAATTTCCATTTATCATCTGTGCATTTTGTCCTCTGACACACACAGTCACACTAAGGTGACAGTCCATGTTCTTACTCTTATTCCTGCAGGCCTTCTGTGGAGGGAGGGAAGATTCCCTGGAATACTACTCCTCTGTTTCTAATATATCTGTTACACACAAGAGAAATCTTCCTCATATCTGCATTGGGTATTATGTTTCTGATAAACAGCAATACATTTCTCAGTAGTTTTTCAATCACTGGGTTTTTTTTTTTCCAATATTTATTAGCTTTGAGTGAGTATGACTTCCTCTGTCTACTCTTTCCCTATATTCCTTCCTTCCTTCCTTATTTCGTATGTGAAAGTGAAAGTGAAGCAGCTCTTCGTGTCCGACTCTTTGTGACTCCATGGACTGTAGCCTACCAGGCTCCTCCATCCATGGGGTTTTCCAGGCAAGAGTACTGGAGAGGGGTGCCATTGCCTTCTCTGATATATATATGTATACATTTATATATAATTAGGGACTTTTCTGGTGGCTCATCTGGCAGATTTTGCATGCAGTGCAGGAGACCTGTGTCTGATTCCAGGGTCAGGAAGGTCCCCTGGAGAAGGGCGTGGCAACCCATTCCAGTATTCTTGCCTGGAGTATCTTGTGGACAGAGGAGCCTGGAGGGCTACAGTCCATGGGGTCGCAAAGAATTGGGCACAACTGAGTGACTAACACACACACACACACACACACACACATATAACTACTATAAGGAATTGCCTCATGGGAGTATGAAGGCTAAGAACTACAAGATGTGCAGTTGGCAGGCTGGAGACCCAGGAAAGCCAATGGTATAGTTCAGTCAGAGTCTAAACCTGAAGGCAGAAGATGGATGTTCCAGTTAGAAGACAATCAGGCAGAGAAGAATAATTGTTTCTTATTCAAACTTTTATTCTTTTCAGGCCTTCAACAGATTGACTGAGGCTCATCTACACTGGGGAGAACAATTTGCTTTACATATTCAAGTTACTTATTTCAGTCCAGTTCAGTTCAGCTGCTCAGTTGTGTCCAACTCTTTGCGACTCCATGAACCACATCACGCCAGGCCTCCCTGTCCATCACCAACTCCCGGAGTTTACCCAAACTCATGTCACTGAGTCTTTGATGCCATCCAGCCATCTCATCCTCTGTCGTCCCCGTCTCCTCCTGCCCTCAATCCCTCTCAGCATCAGGGTCTCTTCCAATGAGTCAAATTTTCGCATGAGGTGGCCAAAGTGTTGGAGTTTCAGCCTCAGCATTAGTCCTTCCAATGAACACCCAGTACTGATCTCCTTTAGGATGGACTAGATGAATCTCCTTGCAGTCCAAGGGACTCTCAAGAGTCTCCTCCAATACCACAGTTCAAAAGCATCAGTTCTTTGGTGCTCACTTTTCTTCACAGTCCAACTCTCACATCCTTACATGACCACACTGAAACCATAATCACAGAAAACTAGCCTGTCTGATCACACAAACCATAGCTTTGTCTAACTCAATGAAACTAAGCCATGCTGTGTGGGGCAATCCAAGACGCACGGGTCATGGTGGAGAGGTCTGACAGAATGTGGTCCACTGGAGAAGGGAATGGCAAACCACTTAGTATTCTTGCCTTGAGAACCCCATGAACAGTATGAAAAGGCAAAATGATAGGATCATGAAAAAAGAACTCCTCAGGTCAGTAAGTGCCCAATATGCTACTGAAGATCAGTGGAGAAATAACTCCAGAAAGAATGAAGGGATGGAGCCAAAGCAAAAACAATACTCAGTTGTGGATGTGACTGGTGTTAGAAGCAAGGTCTGATGCTGTAAAAAGCAATATTGCATAGCAACCTGGAATGTTAGGTCCATGAATCAAGGCAAATTGAAAGTGGTCAAACAGGAGATGGCAAGAGTGAAGTCGACATTCTAGGAATCAGCAAACTAAAGTGGACTGGAATGGGTGAATTTAACTCAGATGACCATTATATCTACAACTGTGGGCAGGAATCCCTCAGAAGAAATGGAGTAGCCATCATGGTCAACAAAAGAGTCCGAAATGCAGTACTTGGATGCAATCTCAAAAACAACAGAATGATCTCTGTTCATTTCCAAGGCAAACCATTCAATATCACAGAAATCCAAGCCTATGCCCCAACCAGTAACAGTGAAGAAGGTGAACAGTTCTATGAAGACCTACAAGACCTTTTAGAAATGACTTATTTAGGTGGCAATTATTGATTAAAATAATAATTATATAAATGTTAATGCAAAAGGACTATTCAAATATTAATTTCCTCCAGAAACACCATGACAGACACACCCAGACATAAGTTTTAATCAAATATCTGGGCACTCAGCGACCCAGAGAATTTGACACATAAAATTACCATCAGAGCTATAACATCTGACTCACAACAGCAGAAGTATTTTCCTTGCCTCTTGTTTTAGCTTTTAATTTTATGTTACTTTTTGCCCAACAGTAATTTTTGAATCTAATAAAATATTGCAAGTATTATTTTATGACTTCTCTAATTGCTTCTTTTGCTTAAGAATATCATAAATTCTAACTTTGGTTTTGCTTTAACTCTGCATATTCTATCAGTAGTTGCATATCAATAAACTAGAGTTATAGTTAAGCATTCATCAAACTACATGCACATTTTTTCCTTTCCTTTTTTTTTTTTACTGTTCTTATTGTCCTGTAAAGGTGAATATGGATATTGTTCAAGTCTTCTCTTTGGGAAGTATTTTAAAGCTAACCTCAGATTTAGCTAAGTAAATTGGGTATTTAAAAAAAATTGGAAAACTTTACTTTTAAAAGTAATTTGGCACCCCACTCCAGTACTCTTGCCTGGAAAATCCCATGGATGGAGGAGCCTGGTGGGCTGCAGTCCACGGGATCGGGAAGAGTCGGACACGACTGAGTGACTTCACTTTCACTTTCACTTTCACTTTCATGCATTGGAGAAGGAAATGGCAACCTACTCCAGTGTTCTTGCCTGGAGAATTCCCGGGACGGGGGAGCCTGATGGGCTGCCATCTATGGGGTCGCACAGAGTTGGACACGACTGAAGCGACTTAGCAGCAGCAGCAGCAGAAGTAATTTAAAATAAAACTTTTCTTATATATATTTGCTACTAAAGAATAGTGTTGTATGAGTGCTTCCTAACTGGTGATTTATGAAGACCCTGGGCTTTGTAATGATTTGAAAATATGCCACAGGCCAATTACTGTACATAATCTTACGGTACTCACAAGCTACAGTAAACACAGGTTACTGTAATTTTTTCCAGTAAATGAAGTCCAGTTCTAGTAATGTCCTCTTCTCCAAATAGCCTCTATTATTATTATATGCATAAAGTATAAAAACTTGATATCAGATTTATTTTGCAGACTGTCCTTTTTAATAGATCCAGAATAAAAGCTACAGCCAAACTAGATACATAAATATGTCAATATTCTAATATATATTTGGAGTCTGTAAACAGTGGTTTTGTTGTTAAAAATAGGTGGTGAAAGTCCTTACCACTGTGACCACTGACATTCAAAGTAAGTCAGATGCTCTCCTTCAGTTCAGTTCAGTCGCTCAGTTGTGTCCGACTCTGTTAGTTTTGCCAACTAAAACAATAGAGATTTTCCTCCATTGCTCAGTTCAAGTCCTTGCCCTATTGCATTCAGGAAAAGAGAATTACAAAGAAATGAAAAGTTGGGTCTTTGCATTGTCTGGCTATTTTGGACACATTGCTGTATTTCTGAAAAGGAACTAAGGATGTAATTATGAATTAATTTTTCTGAAGAGTAGCTGTTTATTATCTCTCCCTCTCTGATTTTCCCCTTAAGTCATACTCTATTGCTTAATAAATTAAGAGACAGTTCACTTCTAGAACTGGCATATTAAGGAAACCCCATATTCCTCTCATTTTATTTCTCACTAAATAACTTTATAAAACGTATGGTTATTTTAAGCAAAAGTACCCAAAGACATGATTCTATTCATTGTTTTTTTCTTAGGGTTTTTCTTTGAGTTATTACAAAAAATGTGGCAATGAACATTCATATACAAGTCTTTGGGTTTACAAATATTTTTATTTACCTTGAATATATACTTAGAAGTACAATTGCTTGCTGGTATGGTAAATCTATGTTTAAGATTTTAAGAAATTGTTTTTCCAAATAAGATACACCATTTTATGTACTCACTAACAATATATGAATATTCTAATTTCTCAATATACTTACCTACATTGTCATTGTTTTACCTTTACAAATAATTTTTATTTTTTAACTACAAATTTAAGTTCACAGCAAATTGAGAAGATAACAGAGATTTCTCATATACCCTTTCCCCTAGGAATGCACATCCTCTCTCATTATCAACATTCCACAGCAGAGTGAAATATCTAGACAATAGACAAACTTATACTGACAGATCATTATCACCTAGACTCCATAGACTAGATAAGTTTCACTCTTAGTGTTGTGCATTCTATATGTTTGGACAATGTATAATGATGTGCATCCATCGTTATAGTATCATACAGACTATTTTCACTGCTGTAAGTATTCTCTGTTCTCTGCCTATTTATCCTCTCCCTCTCTGCAACCTGCACCCCTGGCAACCAAAAACCCTTTCTACTGTCTCCACTAGTTTGCCTCTTCCAGGATATTGAAATCCTAGTTTGTAGTCTTTTGAGATAGACTTTTTCACTTTGTAATTGCTTTTAAGTTTCCTTTATGTCTTTTCATGACTTGATAGCTCATTTCTTATCACTGAATAATATTCAGTTGTCTGGCTACACTGCAGTTTTTTCACCTACTGAAGGGCATTTTAATTGCTTCCAAGTTTGGGCAATTAGTAATATAGCTCTTGTAAATATATGTGTGCAAGTTTTTATGTGGACATTAAATTTTTAATTTGTTTGGGTAAATACATAGGAGAAGGATTGCTGATTGTGTGGTAATAGCATGTTTTATAGTATAAGAAACCACCAAACTCTCTTCTAAAGTTGCTGTACCCTTTTGCAATATCATCATTAATGAATGATAGTTCTCTTGCCCACATTTGGTGTTGTCAGTGTTTTGGATTTGGCCACTCAAATGGTGTGTAGGGGCCTGTCCTGTTGTTTTAATTTCCATGTCCCTAATAACTTGTCTGACTTTTTAACTACAAATGTTCAAATAGATATGAAGTAGTATCTCCTTTGGTTTGAATTTGCTTTTTCCTAAAGATGATTGATTCCTGAACTTTTTCATGTGTTTTTTGGCCAACTGAATGTCAACTTTAGTGAAAGGCTTATTCAGATTTTTATGCTGATATTTTTTTGTGCTATTTATATTTTTGAGTTCTAAAATTTCCTTATATATTCTGCATATAAGTGCTTTATAGACTATATGATTGCAAATATTTTCTTCTAGTATATAGCTTACCCTTTCACTTTATTTAAGGAGTTTTTTGAAAAACAAAACTTTTTTGAGGAAGTCCATATTTCCATTTTTTAATTGTATTCTTATTATGTTTATGCAATACCTAAGAAATATTTGAAAGTGTCAGTCACTCAGGCATGTCCAATTCCTTGTGACCCATGGACTGTAGCCTGCCAGACTCCTCTGTCCATGGAATTCTCCAGGCAAAAATACTGGAGTGCATAGCCATTCCCTTCTCCATGGGTCTTCCTAATTCAGAGATCATATCTGGGTCTCCTGCATGGCAGCCAGATTCTTTACACTCTGAGCCAGCAGGGAAGCTGACACACTGAATCTAATTCAGGAAGACTTAATCCTAATCTTGAAGACTCTAAGGAAGAGTTTTATAGTTTTATGACTTATATTTAGGTATATGCTTTATTCTGAGTTAAACCTTTTGTACAGTGTGAAGTAAGAATCTAGATTTATTGTTTCGAATTGGATATCCCTTTGTCTTCTGGTGATTTGTTTAAAAGACTATCTGCTCTTCATTGTATTTTTAGCATTTTTGCATTTTTATTGAAAAGCAATAGATCATATATAAAATAATTAAGTTCAGAATTCTCAGTTCTGTTTCACAAATCCGTATGTTTTCCTTTATGTCTTTCCAACCTTGTTCATAGAAGTTTTCACATTTATTTTTATCAGTTCTCACTATATTTTCCTTAAAATTGTTTTGCTGTTTTTCAACATAGAATTGCACACCACTTAAATTTATTCTTAAATATTTTATTTTAAACACTAGTGTAAATTTTGGGGAGTTTTCTTTCTATTAAAAGTGTATATTTAATCCTTTAACTTGAAACTGGTAGAACTCATAGCTGTATGCATGTGTGTCCATGTACATAAGTATATATTCCCTATTCTTTTCAGCATACAAGTTTATGTTGTCTGTGAGAAAAGTCAAGTTTAATGCTTCCTTTTCAATCTATCCAGATTTTCTTTCTCTCTCTTTTTTTCTCTCTCTTGCCTAAACCCCAGATAAATCTCCAGTAAGATGTTGACTAGAAGTGCTGTGCTAAGTGGGCAGAAAGAATATTGCTGAAGGTGTTAAGAGAAAAGCACTTAGTCTTTCACCAGGATTGTTGGAGGTGTGCTTAACTTGGTGGTCAGTCTGTGATTGGTCAGTGGCCATGCTTAAAACTTAAACCATAAGACTCTAAGCCTTTGGATTAGATCTGTCTGTAGCTTTGGAATACTTTCATTGTAGAGGATATTAAAACTCAGTCCCATATACAGCCAGAGCCAGTTGCTTACAAATTTCTCTGGTGTCTCCTAAACAGGCATAGCCCTGCACATGTGCACAGACTTCTGGACAAGAGGGTTGAAGTTTGACATTAGAAAAACCCTGGATGACTGAATCTATTCCCAGCTCTCCTCATCAGATTTCGAGACAGTCTGCAATTTCTCTTGCCCCCACCCTTGCATCATAGTGATATTAGCCCTCCCAAATTATTTACCATAGTGATTTCTACAACCTGTCTTTGAAATGGATTTTTCCATGCTCTGCTTTACATAATGTCAAATGAATCAGGTGGATCCATAAATACAGTTTCTTGGACATAGTCCTGGTGTTGAGTATAATGTGAAATTCCAACCTTCACAGCCACAGAATAGGATCCATTGCACTGGTGTTACAACTGGGTGCAGGAAGGCATAGCTATTTTTCATGTCGTTTTTTTCTTGCTTAGAGTGGATTTGCTGCCTCATAGAGTCAGAGTTATAGGGTGATGATGGAAAATGGCAATACCACCCAGAACATAAACTCCCAACTAGTTACTGGAGGCTAGAAAGAAGCAGCCCCTGGTTTACATGTCAAAGACTCCAAATGCTTTTACTGAGAATCAGTGCATTTTATTGAAAAAAAATTTTTTTTTCCAACTTGTATTCTCTCTAATCAATTTCAAGAGATTTTAAATGGCTATTTTTGATTATTTTATTCACTTTTATTGTTGCTTTACACTAGAGAGAATTTCTCAACCTCCTTACACAAATATTTCAGAAGGTCACCTAACATTACTTTTTAATTGTAAAAGTGGTATTTTAGGAAAATATCTTTATAAGCACCAATGCAGAACAAATAGGCTATCTACAAAACACTTATTTGAAACTAAACTGGTAGAAGAAAACAGAGTAAATGTAAAATTATTTTAGCTTCTCTGAGCCACCAGGGAAGCCCCTATGTTTAATAAAAGAGTCTCATATTCTTCAGTTCATTATGAAAGTTTAAAGAGAACACACAGATATTTTGCAACATACAAGGACTTAGAGCATCTCATAAAATAATTTGTAAAGACAAGCTCTAACAAGAGATGAATTACAATAATAATTTCTAGACTATCCATTTGAGAATGGCTAGATAAATAAAACACAAAAGTAATACAGATTACTACTGCTTGTCTTAGGGATTTATATATCAGCATCAAAAATCTTATTCTGTGAAATATTTGATATTTTTCTCTAATTTTTTTTTCCATTTTGCTTGCATAGATGTTGTCCCTAAATGCTTGGTGTTACACATTCTATTATCTTTCTATAATGAATTAAAATGTAGGATATATCCAATTTCTTTGATTTATGTACCAAACATTGCATACACAGGCCTATCAAGTAGGATATAATTTTATTGGAAATTTGGGAGATAACAGTGAAATAGGTTTCATTAAAGTAGTGTTTTTTGCCATACATTTACATGAATCAGCCATGGGTGTACATGTGTTCCCCATCCTGAATCCCCCTCCCACCTCCCGCCCAATCACATCCCTCAGGGTCATCCCAGTGCACCAGCCCTGAGCACCCTGTCTCATGCATCAAACCTGGACTGCTATTATTTTCACCACATTGTTCTCCATAGTGGCTGTACTAGTTTGCATTTCCACCAACAGTGTAAGAAGATTCCTTTTTCTCCACACTTTCTTCAGCATTTATTTTTTGTAGACTTTTGGATAGCAGCCATTCTGACTGGTGTGAGATGGTACCTCATTGCGATTTTAATTTGCATTTTTCTGATAATGAGTGATGTTGAGCATCTTTTCATGTATTTGTTAGCCATCTGTGTGTCTTCTTTGGAGAAATTTCTGTTTAGTTCTTTGGCCCATTTTTTTGATTGAGTCATTTATTTTTCCTGAATTGAGCTGCAGGAGCTGCTTGTATATTTTTGAGATTAATTCTTTGTTAGTTGTTTTGTTTGCTATTATTTTCTTGCATTCTGAAGGCTGTCTTTTCACCTTGCTTATAGTTCACTTCATTGTGCCAAAACTTTTAAATTTAATTAGGTCCCATTTGTTTATTTTTGCTTTTATTTCCATTACTCTGGGAGATCAGTCACAGAGGATCCTGCTATGATTTATGTCAGAGAGTGTTTTGCTTATATTCTCCTCTAGGAGTTTTATAGTTTCTGGTCTTACAGTTAGAGCTTTAAACTATTTTGAGTTTATTCTTATGTATGGTGTTAGAAAGTGTTCTAGTTTCATTCTTTTAAAGGTTTTTGACAAGTTTTCCCAGCACCACTTGTTAAAGAGATTGTCTTTACTCCATTGTATATTCTTACCTCCTTGTCAAAGATAAAATGCCCATAGGCATATGGATTTATCTCTGGGCTTCCTATTTTGTTCCACTGATCTATGTTTCTGTCTTTGTGCCCATACCATACTCTCTTGATGACTGTAGCTTTGTAGTATAGTTTGAAGTCAGTCAGGTTGACCCCTCCAGTTTCATTCTTTCTCAAGATTTCTTCGGCTATTTGAGGTTTTGTTTTTGTTTTTGTTTTTGTTTTTGTTTTGTATTTCTATAGAAATTGTGAAATTATTTGTTCTAGTTCTCTGAAAAATACCATTGGTAGCTTGATAGGGATTGCATTGGATCTATAGTTTGCTTTGAGTGAAAGTGAAAAGTGAAGTCGCTCAGTCGTGTACGACTCTTTGCGACCCTGTGGACTGTAGGACACCAGGCTCCTTCATCCATGGGATTTCCCAGGCAAGAACACTGAAGTGGGTTGCCATTTCCTCATTTTCACTATACTGAGTCTTCTGATCCATGAACATGGTATATTTCTCCATCTATTTTTGTCATCTTTGATTTCTGTCATCAGTGTTTTATAGTTTTCTATACATAGGTCTTTTGTTTTTTTAGGCAGATTTATTCCCAAGTATTTTATTCCTTTCATTACAATGGTGAGTGGATTGTTTCCTTAATTTCTCTTTCTGTTTTCTCATTGTTTGTGTAGAAGAATGCAATAGATTTCTCTATGTTAATTTTATATCCTGCAACTTTATTGTATTCATTGATTAGCTCTAGTAATTTTCTGGTGGTGTCTTTAGGGTTTTCTATGTAGAGGATCATGTCATCTGCAAGCAGTGAGAGTTTTATTTCTTCTTTTCCAATCTGGATTCCTTTTATTTCCTTTTCTTCTCTGATTGCTATGGTTAAAACTTCCATAACTATGTTGAATAGTAGTGGTGAAAGTGGGAGTGCTTGTCTTAATTCCTGATTTTAGGAGAAATGCTTTTGATTTTTTACCATTGAGGATAATGTTTGCACTGGGGTTATTGTATATGGCTTTGATTATTTTGAGGTATGTTCATTCTATGCCTGCTTTCTGGAGGGTTTTTTTTTTAATCATAAATGGATATTGAATTTTGTCAAAGGCTTTCTCTGCCTCTATTGAGATAGCTATATGGTTTTTATCTTTCAATTTGTTTATGTGGTGTATAACATTGAATGACTTGGAAGCAATATTTTAAAAGTTTAAAGCAACAAGCACTATTAAATATAAAGTATTTATTTGAATAAAATTATGGTTATAAAAAGGCCTTTTATAAAGATTTTGTGTCCACAATGGAATATTTAAATGTGAAAATGAAAACTATTTAGAGATGAATTAAACCCACAATCCATATGGGAGACTTNATTAAGATGTTAAACCATCCTTATTGCATATCCAAATTATATTTTATGATCTCTATCACTGTTTGGAAAAAAATACAAATATATGTATATTCTCTGGCAGAGCTCAAAAGACCATCCTAATAAATGGCTTCTTAATATTCTTATTGATGTTTTGTTTTGTGAACTTTAGTCGTCATCTTATTTTTCTCCTGCTGTGTGTTACATAGTGTTAGAAGAGGTGATCAAGAGGATGTGACCTCCGCTTGACCCTCCAGCTGGACCCAGGCAATCGAAAGCTCCCTCCTCTGTCATTGGAATAAGATGTGTATAAGAGACAGAAGATAGATATTTGGCCTATGTCAGATACCTTCACTTCACTTTCAGTTATTTTGTTTTGTCTATTCATTGTATATTTAGAGTTTACAAAGAGACATATAAATTATTTTATGCAATTGTGAAAAACATTCATTTTTATTTTCTTAATTTTAAAATGTTTTATTTATTTTTCTCTTAATCTATGTTACATAGCAAAAGTTAAGGAGCTACTAAGATTATGCTCTATGTCAGTGATTCTGAATAGACTTCTCCATGGCTAGGAGCTCCCACCTGTTTACCCATTTGGCTCATGTGTAAGAGCAAGTAGGAAACCATGCGTCTACATTGCCAAAATATTCCCCACTGTCAGAAGCACACAGGAAACCATAAGGTAATGTTTGAAAGATAATTCAGAATATGTTCTTCCTATATGCCATTTGTATGCTGCTATTTTACATAACAACAACAACCAAAACACAATAGTGAAGGAAAAGCAAGAGTTATGTTTTTTTTTTTAACATAGAATTTAATTTTTGAAACCTTTAAAAATTCATTGTATTTAGCAGGTTCTCACAGAGAGACCACTAGGACCCTAGCAAGAGAAATAAATATAAACCCTATTACCTGGATCTTTAAAAAAAATATTTTTAAAATATAAAAAATTTAGAATGAAAACCTTATTTTAAAATATACATGAACTGATAAGACTAATTCAAGTAACATATAATAAAGACATCATTGGGGGAAAAATTGCAGGCTCAGTCATGTTCAACTCTTTATGACCCCATGGACTGTACCCTGCAAGCCTTCTCTGTCTATGGGATCTCTGAGCCAAGAATACTGGATTAGGTTGCCATTTCCTACTCCAAGTGATCTTTCCCACCTAGGGATTGAACTTGCATATCTTGCGTCTCTTTCATTGGTAGGTGGATTCTTTACCACTGCACCATCTGGGAAGCCCCTGTAGTTGGAAACACTATGTTCATTTGAACAGAGAGGCATCCTCAATGTGTAAATACCTCTTTACAGTAGTAAGTCCAATTTTCATACCTTAAATTTTGGTATAGAGGAAGCAACCATTTTAAAAATTGTAAAGAGATTCCTATGGAGGGAGAAGGGGCTCCTGAATCTGGATAGCACCACAGAAACTGCACTGGATGGATCATAACAAAGCTTCTGCACACCGGTTTTAACAGGGAGAAGTGGCAGTTCCAGGGCCCTTCTTTGACCCTTGAAGGTAACTCAGCTGAGAAGGGATTAAGAATACTGGAATCATGAATCAAGGCCAGACCAGGTATTAGTGCCTTAGTTACCTACCTTGCTTACTCCATGCCAGCCACACTCAACTCCATCCTATTTCTCCGATATGTCATGCATACTCTATGACTTTACATTGTCTATTTCCATGCCTGGAATACTCTTCCCCCTATATATCTGTTGATTTAATTTTACTCTGCCTTCAAGTGTTTGCTCATATCTCATCTTCACATTGATTCCCTGTAGAATACTGCAACCTGCTCATCACCCATGCCAGGGATCCCAGTTTGCTTTACCCTATGGCCTTTTTCATTATATATGTATATATAATATGCTTGCCATACTATATAACTGAATCCTCTCAATACACAATTTGCTTATTTCCAATCTTGCCTACCTGTTTCTGCCTCCTAGGATATATGCATCCTGAGGTCAACTGACTTAACTTCAATTGCAACTTACCACACAAAATAATATCTGGCATATAATAGGCACCTGGCAAATATTTGTTGAATAAATGATTAATGAGCACATCTTAGAGACTGCACTCTAAACAGTTCAGTAAACCACCAATAGTACAATTGTACAAGTCAATGTAAAAATATAACTATAAATGGGCTCATTACTTCTTAGTTACTATTTCTCCAATATTCAGATGAAATGATATTTAGCAAACAATTTAAGTTGCATCCTGATTCAAATCCAAATTCTCCTCTCCTTTTTTAGTTTTCTAATATTGTGTTACTCTTTGACATATCTGTACCCCAAATCATGTTTTTCATTTATTCTTACCTCAAGTATTATAAGTAACTTAAAAATCAATAATTAAAATATCTTTATATATAGGTATCCTCAATGGAGTTTTATTAGCTGGTTATTTATGTAAGATTTTTTATTCTGCTTTAATGTGTTTTAGTACTAAAATATAAAAGATTTGCCAGAACTAAGAAAGAAAAACTACTGGCATATGCTCATCTCCCCCAAAGCATTCTAAATTCATGGTTTAAGGGTTTTGTTGATTTTTGTGGCTTTGGGTGGGACAAAAATAACTTGTGTTCACCTATGGCTGAGCAAATTTCCTTCTAACATTCTATCTTATATATTTTTAGTCTCCCTTCTGATACCCTGTGTACTGTTTGTCAAACATTATCACGTACCTTCTCCAAATCTTCCCTCTTCCTGTAGTATCTGTATTAAACACTAAGGTATTGTTCTCTACTTGTGAATTCTGATATATGATACGTGTGTGCATGCTGTCCTGCCCAACTCCTCGAAATCCCATGGACTATATCCCTCCAGGCTGCTCTGTCCATGGAACTCTCCAGGGAAGAATACTGGAGTGTGTTGACATTTCTACTCCAGGAGATCTTCCCAACTCAGGGACTGAACCTGAATCTCCTGCATCTCCTGCATTGGCAGGTGGATTCTTTACCACTGTGCCACCTTCACATTTCAAAAGCATCAATTATTTGACTCTCAGCTTTCTTTATAGTCCAAATCTCACTTCCATACATGACTACTGGAAAAACCATAGTCTTGACTAAATGGTCCTTTGTTGGCAAAGTAATGTCTCTGCTTTTTAATATGCTGTCTGGGTTAGTCATAATTTTTCTTCAAAGAGCAGGCATCTTTTAATGTCATGGCTGCAGTCACCATCTGCAGTGATTTTGGAGCCCCCAAAGATGAAGTCTGTCATTGTTTCCATTGTTTCTGCATTTATTTGCCATGAAGTGATGGGACCAGAGGCCATGATCTTAGTTTTCTGAATGCTGAGTTTTAAGCCAGCTTTTTCACTCTCCTCTTTCACTTTCATTGAGAGGCTCTTTAGTTCTCACCGCTCCAATGCCACACACATGTGTGCACTTGTGTAATATATGTCACACCTATTTATAGAAAGTTTCTAATTAAAAAATCTTTGAATAATAATTTTTATCAATGTATCATAAATTGGTATTTATGTGTATACTAAGAAGCAAGGGAATCAAACTAGCTAACTGCAAAATTTTCACTTGATAATGTAACTTAGCTAATTATCTAGTCATGTCGGTTTCTGACACTTTCATCTGTGCAAACCAACTATCAATTATAAACTAAAGGTTGCAAGATTTTCTGATAAAATTAATATGTCTTATGTTTCAAACTTCAAATGTTAAAATAGTCTACTCCACTGTTGAATAAAGATAAACATTAAAATGACTCTGGATGACTTAGAAAGGTTATATCCATCTGCATAATATTTGTAGAACATAATAATGTAAATACTTTCATTAATTTATAATTCTAGTCAAGATGTTTTAAAATGCATTAATTATATTTTAGTCTGTTGTGGTAAAATATGGTCTTTTAAATGACTTACTTTTTTTGTTTCATTAACTTATATTGATTTTTAAAAGTCCAAAAGATATTTAAAGTATAATTCATACAAAAATTTTACATTAAATATAGTTTGAATATTTTTTTTTTTGGAGAAGGGAATAAAATTAAGATGTTAAACCATCCTTATTGCATATCCAAATTATATTTTATGATCTCTATCACTGTTTGGAAAAAAATACAAATATATGTATATTCTCTGGCAGAGCTCAAAAGACCATCCTAATAAATGGCTTCTTAATATTCTTATTGATGTTTTGTTTTGTGAACTTTAGTCGTCATCTTATTTTTCTCCTGCTGTGTGTTACATAGTGTTAGAAGAGGTGATCAAGAGGATGTGACCTCCGCTTGACCCTCCAGCTGGACCCAGGCAATCGAAAGCTCCCTCCTCTGTTGCTGGAATATATATTCTGTCTACTCTTCCCACATCAGGAGCTATTCCAAGGACATAAGAAGGTGATGTTTATAACATCTGAATGGAATAGGTGATTGAACCTAATTGCAGTCTCTATAAAAACTTTTAAGATTCTGGCAGATGAGTGTGGAGATACTCATGTTGTGGCCTCTCAAGATAAACCTAGTAGGTAAATTTCCCTGCTTATTAACACTGCTGCATATCAGTCTGGAATGTTACTGGAGTGTTACCTCGTTTGTAAGTCTCTCCATATCCTCTGTGTGAGAGACCAGTTTGTGAAAAGACATACTGGTTTACTTAAACAATGTGTGGTGTTTTTTTTTTTAAATCCCTATCCTTGAAAGAAACAAAAAGAAAACATCATTACTGACCCTTCAAGAATTAATAAAATATTTGGAAACAAAATGATGTATGAGTTATTCTTTAAGATAATAAATTAACATTTGCTAATTTTATTTCTTGTGGGCAGTATATGAGATCACATAACATGAAATCTTGAATTTAGGATCATCATTAAATCATTTATCTTAATCAAGCCTTCAGAGCCAAAAATGTAAAATCAGTTTTTAGTATTTATATATTTCAATGTTTTATTAGAATTCAAATACATTTAACAGAAATTAAGAAAAAGAGAGAGATATTCACATCAGAACTAGAAAAACCAAAGCAACAAAGTAAGGATGGAGCTACAGAGAGTCAAAGTGAAAAAAAAAAATGTAATGGAGAAGGAAGTGAATAAGTTACAGAAATTGACACAGTAGATAAAGATGTACTCAAATCATGATATTATGACTATTTGTACCAGGGACAAATTGGGGTGTACTTTATGTATTTGTAAAATTACTGTCATTTATTGGTAATTGTCTTGCTGCAAAATTAGGTTAAACTAAATTAATTGTTGGGTTCCTTCTATAGTTCTAAGATTTCCTTGTAAGCTAGGAAACACTGTAGGTACCTAAGGTTAAAAATTAGTTAAATGGGCTTTTAATTTCAGCTCAAAGATGTAAAAAGTCTGGAAGCTGACATTAGCAAATGTTGGACAAACTCAGACTCAGTGATTTTTCTTGGATTCATCCAAGGATTGAAGTTGCCTGGCCAGCTGCCATCCCAATATTTGGAGAGACGAAGCATACCCAGAGAGATAGACCAACCAAGATCTGCTTACCTGAAGCCAGCACTGCTGTTTCTGATAATTGCCTGTATTGAAGTTGGCTGATACATTCTGCTCAGAACATTAAATGCTACCACACATTCATTGTCAAGTCGGAGCATTCATCAACTCATCCTGTCACAAAAGAAGCAGGAGAGACAAATATCAATACAACCACAGGCAATATTTTCTGAACAGTCTCCTGATCAGCAAAATTTTAGTGATGATGGAGCTCTTTATATCGTAGATTAATGTCCTGCAGCCCGATTTTATTTGTCTGGGTAGAAAAAGGAGGGGGAGGATATACAAAAATACAGTTCTGACAGTCAAGAACTGGCCTGTTGTTGCCAGGAGCTACCCTGTCAGTCACAGCTATGTAATTATAGCTAGTCTTTGTGTTCTACTGAATATAAAACTTTTCAGAAAACAAACAGCAGTTAAGACCACTCTTTGATCTTGATATATTAAGACAAACATAACACTGCTCCACAGTCATGAAGTGAACTTTTATAAAATAACTGGAATCATATAAAAATAAACTACAACAATGACCAACCATTCACCTATCCTAATGTGAATAACCACTGTTTCTTTACCAATTAAAGATCCACCTGTCTATAGCTCCCTGTACACAGTTACCTGCAGTCATTCCTATCATTTTCTAAATAACAGTTTTTAAGATATCCAATCATAGAATTAAAACCATTTCCAGACAACACCTATTCCAGAGCAAAGCATCACTTTCTCTAAACCTATAAACCCAACAATACCTTTTATCAAGGAGCCCTTACAATGCTTCACAGTGTTTGATTTCTTTCTTTGCAATGAATCAAGAGTCAACTTTTAAAATTTTGCATGTGTATTCATGGGATCTCTAGCTAAAGAGCACTGATACCTGGGATAAGAAAGATTTTACTCTGATATGAATAGCATGTTATTATTTCATTGTGAGGAAGTAATCTTCCAGCTTGAAGGCCATTTCCACTTCAATTGTCTTCTTTCCTTAAAGTTATCTATAAATCTTTTATTGTCTTTAAAATTTTATGCTCCCTGGAAGTGCCTGTGTGTGGTCAGGCCATGCTTGCCCAGACCCAGAGACCCCAGGGATCCTGGCTGTCAGGCTGAGGTGGGGGTGGGCGTATGCAAGCGCAGTTCACTAGCAGTGCACCTGCCCTCTGGCTTCCAGGCCCTTGCAGCCTTTGTGCACAGGAAATCACCCCAGCCCTAAGGTCATTTTTTGAGAATGTGGATTCTGCACACTGCACTCCAGATGCAGAGCTTTGTAGGGCCTTTGAGCCAGATCCTTTAAGGCCTTCTGCGGAAAGACACACAAGGTCTCCTTGGGAGTCTGTTTTCCCAAGTATCTCTAATCAGTGGATTTGTTGGCATTGCCTTGGTCAGCAGGACTAAGGAGTTCCCTTGGGGTCTGGCTGCAGGGGAACAAAATTCTGACTGACAGAGGGCTGGACCTTAAGAGAACTGTGTGTCTTCCCCTCCAAAATCCCATCTCTGGCCAAGTATATCCCTACAAGCACAGAAGCCAGGGACAGGTCTTCTGAAGTCTAGAGTCTGGGTCACGTGTGTACATGTGTTAAAACAGGTTTTCCTTTTCTCTATCAGTTTTTAGCATTATCTTATTCATTTTAATCTCTTTATCCTTACCCTTGTACTTTGAGCAATTTTTCAAAATTTGCCTCCTTTTGTTCTTTAGTTTTTTCTCAAATAACAAATATATATTGAGCATTTCTAATATTAATTTAGTTAATTTAGATACATTTTGATGCTTCCTTTTCAACTTCTGCTCCATTTAATTTGTTAGTTTTGTCTTTGTATTTCTTGCTGTTTCTTCCTCATTTCCCTTCTTTCTCTACAACCTGAAATTGTTAATTTCTATTCAAGATTTAAAAATTTTTTTTTAGAATCTCAACCATTACCTTTTCGTTTTGTTTCTTACAGCAAATAAGGTTAAATATATTTGTTTGTCTTCCTATAAGTCTTTGGAATGAAATCTCTACTTCCACTGGCCCACTAGTCATTTTCAATAGTTAATTCATACCTTATTTTTTCTTCAGTAATATTTGCTCTGAAACAAATGTATCAAGAATGTATGAAGTTTTTGTTTTTTTTTTTTTTTT
>SJYW01037178.1:338337-350499 GCA_006410735.1 Raphicerus campestris | reverse complement strand
AGTTAGAAACAGGTACAGGTGGGGTGGGGAGCATCCGATTGGTGGGCAGGTTTTAATTTTTACAGGGATAGGCTCGTTTGTTATCAGGTCGAAAACGGCTGGTCGGATCACATTTTGACAGTTAGCTGTCTCTTAGAAAAACAATTTCCTGGAAACAATCCCCCGGAAAGCCCCCAAGAGAGCCAAAAGGCCACATTCCAGGAGATAAGAAAACAACTCCCCGGGAAGCCCCTGATAGAGCCAAAAGGCAACATTCCATGAGATAAGGACCTGCTCCCCCATTCTCTTTTTAGGAGAATTATGTAGCCCAGGGAAAAGGGGCGTCCCTAAATTGGGGAGGTAACATATTCTCCTAATCTTCATTTTGAGGATATCTGATCCAGGAGCCCCAAATGGTAGCTGGAGGCAGCTGCAGCAGTAAGAGGAGTTTGAGAAAGTATCGCTAGTTTGTTTCCTCCTGAGATAAAATATCTGGCACTTGCAGGCTATTTCCTCCATTTGGCGACCCCTGGCCTTCCTACCTGTTACCCTCTCAAAGCGACTTAGCACACACACATGCAGTTTAACTCTATATGTTTTCATTTCACCTTCAAAACTGCATGCTTCATTATCAACGTCTCTCCCCATTTCCTGCCTCAGTATGTTCTGGGCAGTTTTAACTGTATACTCTGTGTGTGTGTGTGTGTGTGTGTGTATGTGTGTGTGTGTGCCTATATACCTGTGCCATTGGGAGAAGAATGGTAGGTTGTCTATCAACTGTCTGGCTTATAGCCAACTTGCCAAAATATAATTCCCTGCAAGTCAACTCATTGAAAGGTATTAATCAGTAAATGTACATTTTGTTTAGTAACACTCTTGCTAAATAAAGCTTTTTTCATTTTATTTACATGAAAATTTATAGCATTTCATGGGGGAAAATGTGTTTATTTACAAAATATGTGAGTATTAATTGCTTTTTCTGGCTGTATATTTGATACTTTCAGTTCAGTTCAATTGCTCAGTCCTGTCAGACTCTTTGCGACCCCATGAATCAGCATGCCAGGTCTCTCTGTCCATCACCAACTCCCAGAGTTCACTCAAACCCATGTCCATTCAGTCGGTGATGCCATCCAACCATCTCATCCTCTGTCATCCGCTTCTCCTCCTGTGCTCAATCTTTCCCAGCATCAAGGTCTTTGCAAGTAAGTCAGCTCTTTGCATCAGGTAGCCAAAGTATTGGAGTTTCAGCTTCAACATCAGTCCTTCCAATGAACACCCAGGACTTCTCTCCTTTAGGATGGACTGGTTGGATCTCCTTGCAGTCCAAGGGACTCTCAAGAGTCTTCTCCAACACCATAGTTCAANGATATCTCTTTCCTTTTTTCCTTAGCCTTTCACTTATCTTCTTTTCTCAGCTATTTTAAGGTCTGTCCTCAGACAACCATTTTGTCTTTTTGCATTTCTTTTTCTTGGGAATGGTCTTGATCACTGCCTCCTGTACAGTGTCGCAAACCTCTGTCCATAGTTAGTTCTTCAGGCACTCTGTCTATCAGATATAATCCCTTGAATCTATTAGTCACTTCCATTGTATAATTGTAAGGGATTTGATTTAGCTCTCCTGAATGGTCTCATGGTTTTCCCTGCTTTCTTCAATTTAAGTCTTAATTTGGCTGGAAGGAGTTCACGTCCTCATACAGTCATCTCCTAGTCTTGTTTTTGCTGACTGTGTAGAGCTTCTCCATTTTTGGCTGCAAAGAATATAATCAATCTGATTTTGGCATTGACCATCTGGTGATGTCCATGTATACAATCTTCTCTTGTGTTGTTGGAAGAGGGTGTTTGCTATGACCAGTGCATTCTCTTGGCAAAACTCTGTTAGCTTTAGACCTGCTTCATTTTGTACTCAAGGGCAAATTTGCCTGTTACTCCAGGTATCTCTTGACATCTTTTCATTCCAGTCCACTATAACGAAAAGGACATTTTTTCTGGGTGTTTGTTCTAGAAGGTTTTATAGGTCTTCATAAAACTGTTCAGCTTCTTCAGCATAACTGGTCAGGACATAGACTTGAATTACTGTGATATTGAATGATTTGCCTTAGAAATGAACAGAGATCACTCTGTTGTTTTTGAGATTGCATTCTAGTATTGCATTTCAGACTCTTTTGTTGACTATGATGGCTACTCCATTTCTTTTAAACAATCTTGCCCACAGTGGTAGATATAATGGTCATCTGAGTTAAATTCACCCATTCCAGTCCATTTTAGCTCACTGATTCCTAAAATGTCAGTGTTCACTCTTGCCATCTGCTGTTTGACCTCTTCCAATTTGCCTTGATTTATGGACCTAACATTCCAGGTTCCTATACAGTACTGCTCTTTACAGCATCGGACTTTACTTCCATCATCAGTCACATCCACAACTGGGTGATGTTTTTGCTTTGGCTCCATCTCTTCATTCTTTATGGACTTATTTCTCTACTGATCTCCAGTGTGATATTGGGTACCTACCATCCTGGGGAGTTCTTTTTGTCTTTTTATGCTGTTCATGGGGTTCTCAAGGCAAGAATACTAAAGCTATAAGTGTCCTGAAAAAGCCAGAATCTCACTGAAGAATGTGAGCAGGCCCAATGACTTGCAGCTGTGTTTGAATCTCTGCCTGAGAAAAGGCTGAAGGCTGCTATTCATAGGTCTCAGATGTGATGATTCCTCAGCTTCTGTGGAGCTGATGATATAAAAATTTTTATTGTTTAAAATTGTGCCTCTGGAACAAAAATTATTTTAAATTGTTCTTTACGAAGCCCCCCACTCCCCAATTGTAATAGTTTCACATTTCTTGAAAAAGGCAAACATAGAAGTACCATATGTCTTAACAGCTCAACTTCTAAGCATATACCCAAAATGAAGACAGGGAAAATGAATACTTATACAGCCATGTTCTCAGCAGCATTATTTATAATAGCAGAAAGGTGGAAACACCCCAAGTATTCATCAACAGATGAACGTATAAACAGACTGTGGTATATACATAGAATGAATGAAATACTACTCAGCCATGAAAAGTGAAGTTCTGATATATGTGACAACATGGATAAACATTGAAAACATGCAATATTTTGTATCTACTCAAGCCAGACACAAGGGCAAATATTGTATGATTCCACTTAGGTAATATATATGGGTATTTTGCATAGATAACAAAAAGGTAGGTTGCAAAAACCTGCTTTTGTTGTATTGGCCTTGGATTGTGAAATATTTTTCTTAATGATGGTCTGTGTTATTTTGGAAAAGAAAATAATGAACCATGGGTTATGTCTGTGACATCTAACACTAAGCCAGAGCACTGGTACTGTTATAATCTAGGAGCCCTTGAACCACTTGATTTATGGATGTATGAATTTAGATTTATGGATTCTCCTATTCTCCCTTTTTAGTATCTCCTTTCTTGTAAGTTTAATTGTTATCCTTTTAATTGGCTAAAGAAAAATCAAGCCAAATTGAGCATTTGTGTTCTTCTTTGGTTCTTTTGGAACAGGTTAATGATCTTTCAAAATATCAGTATAAAGAATGATACAGATCATTTTAATTATAATCAAAAGATGAATCCTGCACCACCTCCCTCCCACAAAAGGAATAAAAAGGGAAGGTACTTATTTTTAATTTAGACTTCATTTAGGATTAAAAAAATACATATAAATATAATATCCTTAATAAAAGTAGTGACCATGTTTTGGCAGATACATATCTATAAGCCATTATTTTTAATTCCCAAACCTGAAAGCAAAAAAAAAAAAAAAAAAAAGGCACATTTTCTATTCAAATTATGTACAGATTCATTCAGTGTGTATATACATGTTTTACTGCAGAAACCTTTATTTGTTTGATTAAAGTGTGCTCCCCCAATCTCTGCTGTAGTAATATTCAGTGTATGTGCCATGTACTGTATTACCTTTCTAAAATCTGAAAAGTTCTGAATTCCAAAACACATTTGGGCCTAGGGATGTTGGGTAAGGGGCTGTGGACTTATACTTAGCTCTATGCCAATAAAGAAAAGGGGATACAGCACTCTCCCAACCTAACTTTGTCATCTTTTCTGCAAGGATCCTTTGGCCTAACCATTTCTATGGAGAGAGATAAAATTAAGAAAGAAAAAAAAAAGCAATACTTTGTTTGTAAAGCGATGGATGGATAGGTGGATAGATATATACATTTAAACAATTTTTTTCTAGAGGTAATGGGAGGCACTATAGTTCCATAAGTAAGTATGTGTCATTCTTATATTTGAGTTTAAAGGGAAAATGTCAAACTTATCATGGTACCTCATGCTTTCCTTCTGGAATTATATGATACTCAGAGCATAAGACATACAAGAGTCTTCCTAGTTGTATCATTTTAGTAGCTCTTAATAAAGTTTTATGATGAGATATATATTTCTCCAGCTGATAAACAGACTTAAATGCTGGAAAGACTGTAATATACTCCATCTGTATCACTAAGAGTAATGCTTTTCATGTAGAGGTAAAGCATAACCACCTCTGGAGTTGAATGCATTCCTGTGGTGATACTGGTCTGGAGTGGTAGTTTTAGCTGATCTCAGCTGGTGGGATTTCTTGGGCACTTTTAAACCTGGACATTGATTCATTGGTGGGCGTTGTACAGTAGGGATGAAAGAGTGTCACCTTAAGTAAATGTGAAAAATTCTGTTGATTATTTTGAATATTCAGTTGCTTGGAGTCAGACTATGAAGAATAATAAATAAAATTCTTACCTCATACACATTTTATGCAAACTTTAAAGGAACAATGAAAAAATGGGTTTATTTAGAGTGAGTACTATTATGTAGGAGTAATAAATGAATCCTAAGTAAATTAGACACATTTTCCTTAAACATGTTTAATAAAATTATTTTAAAATGCAATAACAGCCTTTGGGTTGAGAATATAATATTAAAAATATTTGTTATTCAATCTCTTCTCTGAAACCAATTGAAGACAAGAATATCACAGAAAAGTAAAGGCTAAGGCTAGCTTCAGTGAAACTAGAAAGCATCCCAGATTCCAAATTAGAGTACTTTAAATACAATACTTTCTATTTAATAATGCAGTACTTACTTTGAGATAATTTTCTAGCATGGTAGGGGGTGGGGAAGAAAAGTAGGTTGACTCCTATGCTTGCAAAGTTTGCATTTCAATTGAAGCTAGACAAACAATGCAAATAAACATATACATAAGTAAATTATATAAAATATAAAATGATTAATGATGTGTAACAGAGAGAAAATAGAACTGGGTAAAACTGGATGGGGAATTCCTAACTGTGTCAAGGAGAAATTGTACCTGATGGAATAAAATGGTCAAGGAAGACTTTATTCAAAACTATTTCTGTGCATTACATCCCTCATAGTGATGGGAGATTGAACTGAACTGTGCTGAAATAAAAAGTGGTAGAGGTTTTTTGTTTTGTTTTGTTTTTTTAGTTGAAGTATAGTTAATTAGTGTTGTTAATTTCTGCTGTACATCAAAGTGATTCAGTTACACATATACGTTCTTCCTCATATATGTTTCCATTATGGTTTATCACAGGATACTGAATATGGTTCTTTGTGCTATGCAGTAGGACCTTGTTGTTTATCCATTCTGTATGTAATAGTTTGCATCAAAAAGCATGAATTTTTAAGAGCTGAGATGAGCTATTGGAAAAGTGCTGGAGGATATTAGGGAGGAGGTTGGTCACAGTGATTAAGCCATCTGTGTTTGCTAATTGGCACTGATTGAAGTCAGGCTCCTACTCTCCCACAGGGACTGGTAGGTAGAGGCACTATGTTACTTGATCATTACTTTTCAAAGTGATGGCTCTCAGGTCCTTGAGAAAGATATTTCTGGGCTGTGAAACTAGGGAGTGTGGGTGATAACTTATATCGCAAATGAGCAGAGAAAGAATTTACAAATGAAGTTTTTCTATGCTCAAAAGAAAAGGGAGGTTAGAGCCTCTAGTCTGGAACAAAATTGTATAAAATTTGGTCAAGCTGAGGAAAACCTTAAGCCTGGCTTGATCAGTGGTGGGATGCAGGTTTTAATAATTATTAACAGGAGAAACACTGAGAAGAGCAGAAATAATGCCCTTGAAAGAGAGGTCTCAGCAGCTGTGGTAGGGAAATTTCGAAAATATCTAAAAGTGTCTGTGGAGACTGCTTCCCCCGCTTCCACCCTGCCAACCCCCTGTCCTGCACTTCACTTTATGATGAGCAAACCAGAGGCCCAGGAAGACTTGACCTCAGGCAAGGTGAAGGATAGAGAAGAAACAGCAAGGGCCACATGCATAGATCCATAAAAAGGAAACAAAAGTTATAAAAGAATATAGCAAACAATGCTGGTTAACACACACACACACATACATACACACACGGAGATGTTAAAAATGCAGAAAATTTTTCAGACAAAAATCCCTGGTATTCTCAAGGAAATATTGTGATTTGTTAGCTCACGGACATGGTGCAGTCAAAAAAGAAATGAAAGAAAAATCACTAGTTAACTTCATTCCATAAGTAAGGAAACAATTTAGGATAGGTAACCAATATTGCACAAAAAGGATGGATTTTATCTTATGAAGTTGAAAATCCATAGCCAGTGCTCTGAAGCACTGTTCTGGAGAGATTCATCCAGTTTTCTCTGATGAAACAACTTGATAAAATTCATCCAATTAAAAAATGAATTAAAACAGCTCAAGATTGGAGAGATTTGTAATGACCAATAGTATTAAATATGTTTACATATAGAGCTAAGAATAATATCTGAAAATGATTGTGTAGAAAGAAGTTACTATAGCAGGCTTAAGACTACTAGTCTTAGAAAAGCCTGCTTGCCAGTTTGACCCTTGGCTGGCAAATGAAAACTTGCATTTCAGAAGGATTCTGGTTATTCTCCAAACAGAGGAATATACTTGAACTTTGTCTAACCTGTTCATAAGCAATACGGTTTTATAGTGAACATCTGCTTTCCTTCTGGGAGTCTTGATTTTTGTTTCTTGCTAGGCAGATTGCCTATGTGATCAGATCTCAAGGAAAACCTTGGACTTTCAGATGCTTCTTGTGTTGTCACTACTTCTAGCTGGCAGAATTAAGCATTTCCTTTGTGACTCAGCTGGGGGAAGCTGACATTAATTTCCTGCGGACTTTGTCCTATATGTCTTTGTTGATTTGGCTTTATATTAATATCATTTCACTGTAATGAATCTTAGCCATGAGGATAACTATATGCTGAGTCCTCTGAATCCTTCTAGTGAGGCATCAAACCTACAGTTGATTTTCAGGACCCCAAGCACACTATAGTTTATCTAATAGATTGCTAATGCAATAAATCTTGAAAATATAAAAGAAAAGTGCATTATTAAAAACAATGAACACAAATAATGTTTGTGAGACTACATCACATTCTTTTTGAGAGTTGAGACCTCCTTCTCCTTATGATATGTATAGGTTTATCAATCACAACCTTCTCTAACATTGTTCATGTCAAATAAATGGAAAAGTAACCTAGATCAAGCCAGTTACAAAGCTGTATGAATGACTATTAAAACATATCAATGACAAGAATTCAGCTATTTCCCACAATTTCTTATTTATTCATTTGAAGATATGAGACTGTCTTGCATATGTCACAATGAAAAGTCTGAAGAAGCAGACAAATAATCCACTTTAAAAAAAGGGCGGTGGGGTGGGTGGCTTCCCTGATAGCTCGGTTGGTAAAAAGTCCCCCTGCAATGCAGGAGACCCTGGTTTCAATCCCTGGGTTGGGAAGATCCCCTGGAGAATGGAAGGTTAGCCACTCCAGTATTCTGGCCTGGAGAATTCCATGGACTGTATAGTTAATGGGGTCCCAAAGAGTTGGACACGATTGAGCAACTTTCACTTTCACTTAAAAAAATAATCAGCCAATATAAAAAGAGCAAGAGGAGTAAAGATAAAGATTGTTTGAACTTTTATTTAAAAGAAAATTTAAAAAAAATTCATGTTTGGGGAAAGAGGTGAAAGAAATGGAGACAAGCTGATTGCCTCAGGTTTTCCCTATAGGAAATCAGTAGATACTTTATGAAACTTATAAATAAAACATGAGATTTAAGATATCAATCTAAAGGCAAAAAATCAAGCACTAGATTATCTTGAAAACCAAACTTGTAGGTTTCAAAAGAGAAACATACCCAGGCACACATAGTACACAAATACACAAATGCATAAAGTTAAAGGAAATATCATATTGCAAAAAAGAATCCAAAGAAATATTTAAAAACTTATGTGATATGTTGAACACATTTGCTTATCTCTACTTCCTCTGTACAATTCAATGAAATACGGAAAAGTCATTTAGCATGTGGAATAGAATTGATTATCTCCAGTTACATGATTAATCAACTGATAATACATTTGTATATTCAACTGATTATACAACAATATAATACCTGATAATACACTAAGAATGAAAATACATGAAACCCATAAATATTAAGAAAATTGAAGAGAAAATTATATGAGATGAATAACATCAACAATCGTTAGAAACAATCTGGAGGAACAAATATTAATTTTGCAGAATGAAAAAAAGTGACTTTATGTACTACAGAAAGAAACCAAGAAGACAAACTGGAGTAAAAAATGCCAAGAACGCGTAGAATATGAAGGTACAGTGTAGCTTTAAAAGTGAATGATCTATGGAATTAGCGGCAGAGTTGAAATTAGAAAGGAACACTTAGATCTTTAGATTTTCTTTTGTGTCAATTCTAGTTTAAGTTAAGACGTTTCTGTAGATACTGACCCATAAAAAGTTAAAACAATATTTTAGATTTAAGAATACTAAGAAAAAGGAGAAGCTAGATCTAAGTAACATTTTAAACACCTGTAGGATATTATTTAGTAATTAAAATCTGCATATTTATTCCCTTTCTTTCCACTGGCCCCAGAAATGGGCAGCCAGTTCAAATTGGCCAATTAAGAGGACACACTTCTATAGTGAATTCCAATGAAACAGTCACTACATTTTTGAAAAACAAGATTGCACCCTCTAGCCACTGTGTCCGTCTCATGATTTGAAACAGTTTTTAAAGCTCTCAACTGAAAATTTTTAAAAAAGTAGCAATAATGAGAAGACAGGAGGACTTTACATGAATTAACAGAGAGCAAAACAAAAATAAAATTCCAAATGCATAAACTTCAAAAAAACTATAATTCATATTAGAATTATTGATTGATACTGTAACCATGAATAAAAACAATCTATAAAAAGGAAAGAGAAATTTCATTAAATAAATACTGCTTGAAAATGTGATATTAATACTTTTGAAAAATCACAATAACAACTGAAAGCTACTTGCAAATAGGAGGATAAGATTGAAGATATTCTCAGCCATAGAAAATGCTTCATACTTCTGTTCATTGAAAATTACTGAAGGGTTTTAGTAAAAGAAATAAGAAAAAAGAACTTATGTGATTCCAATAAGGAAATTTAGAATATAACAGGGTCAAGAGTATTTCTTAGTGGAAAACTTGTGTGTGTATGTACAAATATCAGTATCTGCAGAATTGTGCTATGTAAACACTGAAGAGTAATTTAACCAAATATCATGAATAAAGTCTTTTGAGTGGTTTAAAGAAATACAAGTGTTTCTTCAAGTGAGAGTGAGAGTTTTAAAAACTTACATACTCATTTAACATACTAGGAAAATGTGTATCTAAAATAGAAGAAAAATGAGTATTGCTCTACAAATGTATTTATTTCTTTAAAATATTTAAGAGGTAAAATAGAAAACACAATGTTTGAAGTAAAATTATAATCTTGCTTCTAAATTTAAATTGTTCAGTTCTGTTCAGTTGCTCAGTTGTGTCTGACTCGGTGACACCATCAACTGCAGCACACCAGGCTTCCCTGTCCATCACCAACTCCCTGAGCCTACACAAACTCATGTCTGTTGTGTCGGTAATGCCATCCAACCATCTCATCCTCTATCATCCATCCCCTTCTCCTACTGTGTTCCATACTTCCCAGCATCAGGGGCTTTTCCAATGAGAATGTCCTTTGCATCAGGTGGCCAAAGTATTGGAGTTTCAGCTTTAACATCAGTCCTTCCAATGAATATTCAGTATTGATTTGCTTTAGGATGGACTGGATGGATCTCCTTGCAGTCCAAGGGACTCTCAAGAGTCTTCTCTAACATCACAGTTCAAAAGCATCAGTTCTTCAGTGCTTAGGTTTCTTCACAGTCCAACTCTCACATCCATACCATAGCTTTGACTAGATGGATCTTTGTTGGCAAAGTAATGACTCTGCTTTATAATATGCTGTCTAGGTTGAGTAGTAGAAGCCAAAAGTCGCAACATAGTTCTTTAAGGTTAAGATAAAGCAATTTCTTATACAATGACTGCAGTATCTTCGACTTAAAAAATATTCCTGCGAATTCCTAACAAAAGGTTACTGATATTTACCATTTACACTGAGGAATAATCAAAAGGAAGGATCAACTCACAACTGAATCAGACATTTACTATTTAATATGTGCAAAAAAATTGTATTTCTCACTCTAGAATACTTTTTCAATAAAATTCTACATTTATAGTCTTACAAGTAATTTGTTGCATTCTAATTTAATAATGTTTTGACTTCTACATGGCCACTTCAGGTATTATATCATTTTGTCCTAGATCTATCACTATATTTTAAAAGTTGAATATATTGATGCACGTCTAAAATGCTATTTTTTCTTGTGGTATTGTCCAAACAGGACATAGGAATTTCTGTGTTATTTCTTATTTTATGATCATTGCCAACTTTTACAGCATTCTGAACACTTCTTTCTCACAATACAATGTAAAGAATTTAATAAAGTCACCTAACAGTGACTTTCGTATTCTATTTGAAAACATCTCATGTCCTCAAAGTTGATTTCGTTTCATGCCGCAGCAGCTGCTGCTGCTAAGTCGCTTCAGTCGTGTCTAAATCTGTGCGACCCCATAGACGGCAGCCCACCAGGCTCCCCCGTCCCTGGGATTCTCCAGGCAACACTGGAGTGGGTTGCCGTTTCCTTCTCCAATGCATGAAAGTGAAGAGTTGAAAGTGAAGTCGCTCAGTTGTGTCCGATTCTTAGCGGCCCCATGGACTGTAGCCCACCAGGTTCCTCCATCCATGGGATTTTCCAGGCAAGAGTACTGGAGTGAGATGCCATTGCCTTCTCCAGATTTACTCTCATAGAGTATGGTAAATCTTTAAGAACATTTTAGCTATTCATTTTTTAGAGATACATTGATTGGAAATACCTTTTTTTGTTCAGTGTAAGTATGATTTTGAGGAAATTCCTCTGATGTCAATGATATTAAAGGATTATGTACTAACTTTACTATTCAACTTGTTTGTTTGTTTGTTTGTTTTTTCTCTAGTTTTATAGAGGTATAATTGACATTTGTTGTTCTTTAGTTGCTAAGTAATGTCCAACTCTTTTGCGGCCCCATGAACTGTAGCCTGCAGGCTCCTCTGTCTGTGGAATTCCCAAGCAGGAAAACTGGAGTAGATGGCCTGCCATTCCTTCTCCAGGGAATCTTCCCAACCCATGGATGAAACTCATATCTCTTGCATTGACAGATGTATTCTTTATGATTAAACCACCAGTGAAGCCCATTGTGTGTATATAAATGGTATACACTTGTGTGCGTGTCTGTGTTTGTATATGTTTCAATCTTCTTTACCCATTCATCTACTGATGGGCAGTTAAGTTGCTTCCGTAACTTCGCTATTGTACATAATGCTTTAATTAGCATGGGGAGCTGCATATGTCTTTTCAAATTAGTGCTTTTATTTCCTATAAATACTCAGGAGTAGAATTGTTGGATTGTATGGTAGTTCTATTTTTAATTTTTTGTGAAATCTCTATATTGATTTCCATAGTGCTTATAACAATTTACATCCCCAGTGTACAAGGGTTCCCTTTTTTCTACATTCTAATCAACATGTATTTTTTATATTTTTGATAGCCATTCGGTAAGATGTGAAGTGATCTCATTTCATTGTGGTTTTGACTTACATTTCCATGATGAGTGGTGACACAAAATCTTTTCATGCCTGTTGGTCTTCTATGTGTCTTCTTTAGCAAATTTATACACAGATCCTCTGCCCATGTTTTAATCAGGTTCTTTTTTTTTTTTTTTTT
>SJYW01037178.1:316547-337540 GCA_006410735.1 Raphicerus campestris | reverse complement strand
TTTTTTCTCTAGTTTTATAGAGGTATAATTGACATTTGTTGTTCTTTAGTTGCTAAGTAATGTCCAACTCTTTTGCGGCCCCATGAACTGTAGCCTGCAGGCTCCTCTGTCTGTGGAATTCCCAAGCAGGAAAACTGGAGTAGATGGCCTGCCATTCCTTCTCCAGGGAATCTTCCCAACCCATGGATGAAACTCATATCTCTTGCATTGACAGATGTATTCTTTATGATTAAACCACCAGTGAAGCCCATTGTGTGTATATAAATGGTATACACTTGTGTGCGTGTCTGTGTTTGTATATATTTCAATCTTCTTTACCCATTCATCTACTGATGGGCAGTTAAGTTGCTTCCATATCTTCACTATTGTACATAATGCTTTAATTAGCATGGGGGGCTGCGTATGTCTTTTCAAATTAGTGCTTTTATTTCCTTTAAATACTCAGGAGTAGAATTGTTGGATTGTATGGTAGTTCTATTTTTAATTTTTTGTGAAATCTCTATATTGATTTCCATAGTGCTTATAACAATTTACATCCCCAGTGTACAAGGGTTCCCTTTTTTCTACATTCTAATCAACATGTATTTTTTATATTTTTGATAGCCATTCGGTAAGATGTGAAGTGATCTCATTTCATTGTGGTTTTGACTTACATTTCCATGATGAGTGGTGACACAAAATCTTTTCATGCCTGTTGGTCTTCTATGTGTCTTCTTTAGCAAATTTATACACAGATCCTCTGCCCATGTTTTAATCAGGTTCTTTTTTTTTTTTTTTTGCCCTTGAGTTGTATGAGTTCTTCGTATATCTTGGATAATAACCCTTTATCAGATATATTATTTGCAAATATCTCTTCCCATTCAGTAGGCACATTTTACTTATGTTGAGTGTTCTTTGCTATGCAAAAGTTTTAGTTTGATTGATGTGATCCATTTATTTTTGCTTTCGTTTCCCTTGCCTTAGAACATATATCCCCCCAAAAAATATTGCTAAAACTACTGTCAAAGATCATAGTGCCTATGTTTTGCTCTAGGATTTTTGTAGTTTCATGTCTTACACTTACGTCTTTAATCTGTTGTGTTTGATTTTGTATATGGTGTAAGAAAGTCATTCAGTTTAATTCTTGTTTATGCAGATGCCCAGTGTTCCCAGCACCATTTATTGAAAAGACTTTCTTTTCCCCATTGTATATTTTTGTATATATTGTCATAGATGAATTTCCCATATAGATATGGTTTCATTTCTGGGCTGTCTAGTTTCATTTATCTGACTGTTTTCTTGCCAATTCCATGCTACTTTGATTATTATAACTTTGTAGTATATTTTGAAATCAAGGAGNTTCCCCATTGTATATTTTTGTATATATTGTCATAGATGAATTTCCCATATAGATATGGTTTCATTTCTGGGCTGTCTAGTTTCATTTATCTGACTGTTTTCTTGCCAATTCCATGCTACTTTGATTATTATAACTTTGTAGTATATTTTGAAATCAAGGAGTTTAGTATCTTCTGTTTTACTTTTTTCTTAAAATTATTTGGAAAACAGCATCTTTTGTATTCCCTTAAATTATTTGTGTTCTAAAATAAATTTTAGAATTATTTATTCTAATTACATAAGAAAATGCCATTACTGTTTTGAAAAGGAATGCATTAAATCTGTAGATTGCCCTGGATTATATGCTCATTTTGACAATATTAATTCGTCAAATTCGTGAGCACAGTGTATCTTTCCATCTTCAGCTTATATCATCTTTAATTTATTTTTTTAAATTTTAATTTATTTTACTTTACAATACTGTATTGGTTTTGCCATACATCAACATGAATCTGCCATGGGTNAACATCAAGTCTTCAGTGCTCACCTTTCTTCACGGTCCAACTCTCACATCCATACATGACCACTGGAAAAACCATAGCCTTGACTAGACGGATCCTTGTTGGCAAAGTAATGTCTCTGCTTTTGAATATGCTATCTAGGTTGGTCATAACTTTCCTTCCAAGGAGTAAGCATGTTTTAAAACCTTGCTAATTCGAAAATGATCATGGGATACATCAGCTTCACCTCAAATCAATGACTAGAGAGCAATGTTTTGTAAAATATGAGATTACTGATCCTACTGCCCTTATGCATAACCAAATTGACTCTTTCATTTACTACTCCACGTGCAGTTTGATAATAAAATCCCACCTGGAACAAGTCCAAATGCAGAGGACAAATGGGATTGGCTGGCATGAGTGGGCTAGTTACTAGTTANGATCCTACTGCCCTTATGCATAACCAAATTGACTCTTTCATTTACTACTCCACGTGCAGTTTGATAATAAAATCCCACCTGGAACAAGTCCAAATGCAGAGGACAAATGGGATTGGCTGGCATGAGTGGGCTAGTTACTAGTTAGACAAAAAAGATAATTAACAGAATTATATCCTTTTAGAGCCAGATGATAAACATATTTCAAATTAAATACAAACTCCAACTAATTGGTAGTGGCTGCCTGGAGGTCTGGGTTGAGAAGATTTACACTTGAAGGCTAAATGAATAAACACTCCTTGGCTAATTATTGATATATGCAAGATCGCTAAGGAGAGTAATGGCTGTTCCTGAGCTAGATATTCACATATTGTGCCCTGGAGAAATTTTAATGAGGGCTATCATGGAACCCATCTAACCTATTAACTAGCTATGTAAACTTGGCCAATTAACACAGATGTGCCTGCTTATTTATACAGAGTATGGGGTTAAATATTAGTACCTACCTAAGGATTTTTGTTTGCTTTATGTTTATTCAGGGAAGGGATGGTACATAAATGAAACTAACTTACTAAGTTGCTTAGCAGAGTATCTAACAAAAATTAAGGAATCAATAAATGCTAATTGTTGTAATTATAACAACCATGACCATCCAAGCCATCAGGCTCATTCACCTGTGTCAGACATTACGCTAAGAATTTTATATCTTCTCTTTCCTCACAACAATAAAATAAATACGTTTATTGCTGTTACATTAATGAAGACAATTAACTGTTGAGAACTTGGGGGGGTGGCTGAAATAATCAAGATTTGTGATTTACTGACTGGGGCAACCTCTGTTATCCTAAGCATGCACATATTTTTACTTGTAATAATAACTTGTATTAGTATAAATAAAATAAATATATTTAGTTTGAATAAGATATTTCTGAAAGCTTTATTTGTAATTATCCAAAAAGGAATATAGGTATTAGCTTATGACTTGAATTTTTCTTAGGAGAAAAGTTTATAGGAAATTTCTTTTAGAAGAAAAGGAAACAAAGCCATGTTGCCCATTCAGAGAGATAGATACTAAGTATGCTCACATTAAAATTCATAACTAGTCAGAAATATTTTTTATTCTTATTATTGGGCAATAATACAAATTGTGATACAAAAAAATTAAGTAAAATTTTTTCTCCCAAAAAGCTGCAAAATAAATAACTCTAAAATTCCTAAGGGCTTCCTTGGTGACTAGGCAGAAAAGAATTCACCTGCCAATGCAGAAGATGAAGGTTCAGTCTCTTGGACAGAAAGATCTTGGAGGAGAGAATGGTAACTCCTTCAATATTCTTGCCTGGGAAATTCCATGGACAGAAGAGCTTTGTGGACTCCATCCTATGGGGTTGCTAAAGACTCAGATATGACTTAGTGACTAAACAACAACAAATCTTCCTGAACAGGTCTTGGGAGTAAATAAGCTAATCATATGAGAGTTTCTCCTGAAATCTCAACCTTCAGGGAGACATAAAAACGGGCATCACAATAAAATGTATGACCAATTTAGATAGCATATTGAAAAGCAGAGACATTACTTTGCCAACAAGGGTCCGTCTAGTCAAGGCTATGGTTTTTCCAGTGGTCATGTATGGATGTGAGAGTTGGACTGTGAAGAAACCTGAGCACTGAAGAATTGATGCTTTTGAACTGTGGTGTTGGAGAAGACTCTTGGGAGTCCCTTGGACTGCAAGGAGATCCAACCAGTCCATTCTAAAGGANCCCCCACCCCCCAAAAAAGAAAAGGGCTTCCATTAAAAAAATAAAGCAAGTGTCTTGTGGAGATGAGAGAAGTGATATTATCTTACAGTTTTAAATCTTCCCTGAGTACAAATAAACATTTTCGTTTCTGTTCTGAATAGTTTTGAGTAAAGATTCATTAAGAAGCTGCTCAGATACTTTCAGAATCGGGTGTACGGGTGTACTGGTGTTTCCCCATTATATATTCTTAATCTTTCAGTTAGGACATTCTGGAATGAGTTTGTAGAATAGGTGTAAAAGAATTTCAATTCTAGAGAATATTTATAGTTAAAGAGAATTGTAACTAGTAGTGATTTCAAATAGTAAAGAATTGTCTGTGAGATCTAACTCTGTGACCTCATCTCTGGCCATTGTCCCCATTATGACCCTACTTATGCCAAGGCTAATTTGTTTCTTTTGTTAAATCACAAGAATATGCACACTGCTACTTCTGACTGCATGTTGTTGATGAAAGCCAATCACAAGGTCAAGTCAGATAACATTGTGGAAAAGAATACTCCTTCCATGGTGGTGAATTACTATTTAGCCTGAGCTTCCCTGGTGGCTCAGAGGTTAAAGTGTCTGCCTCCAATGCGGGAGACCTGGGTTCGACCCCTGGGTCGGGAAGATCCCCTGGAGAAGGAAATGGCAATCCACGGGAAGATCCCCTGGAGAAGGAAATGGCAATCCACTCCAGTGTTCTTGCCTGGAGAATCCCATGGACGGAGAAGCCTAGTAGGTTACAGTTCACGGGGTCGCAAAGAGTTGGACACGACTGAGCGACTTCACCGTCTACCTTCAAATAGAATATGGATTTGAAGGGTTTCCTTTTATCAATGTTTCAGTTCGGTTCAGTCGCTCAGTCGTGTCCGTCAGTTTGCGACCCCATGAATCACAGCACTCCAGGCCTCTCTGTCCATCACCAACTCCCGGAGTTCACTCAGACTCACGTCTTTCGAGTCGGTGATGCCATCCAACCATCTCAGCCTCTGTCGTCCCCTTTTCCTCCTGCCCCCAATCCCTCCCAGCATCAGAGTCTTTTCCAATGAGTCAACTCTTCGCATGAGGTGGCCAAAGTACTGGAGTTTCAGCTTTAGCATCATTCCTTCCAAAGAACACCCAGGACTGGTCTCCTTTAGAATGGACTGGTTGGATCTCCTTGCAGTCCAAGGGACTCTCAAGAGTGTTTTCCAACACCACAGATGAAAAACATCAAGTCTTCAGTGCTCACCTTTCTTCACGGTCCAACTCTCACATCCATACATGACCACTGGAAAAACCATAGCCTTGACTAGACGGATCCTTGTTGGCAAAGTAATGTCTCTGCTTTTGAATATGCTATCTAGGTTGGTCATAACTTTCCTTCCAAGGAGTAAGCATGTTTTAAAACCTTGCTAATTCGAAAATGATCATGGGATACATCAGCTTCACCTCAAATCAATGACTAGAGAGCAATGTTTTGTAAAATATGAGATTACTGATCCTACTGCCCTTATGCATAACCAAATTGACTCTTTCATTTACTACTCCACGTGCAGTTTGATAATAAAATCCCACCTGGAACAAGTCCAAATGCAGAGGACAAATGGGATTGGCTGGCATGAGTGGGCTAGTTACTAGTTAGACAAAAAAGATAATTAACAGAATTATATCCTTTTAGAGCCAGATGATAAACATATTTCAAATTAAATACAAACTCCAACTAATTGGTAGTGGCTGCCTGGAGGTCTGGGTTGAGAAGATTTACACTTGAAGGCTAAATGAATAAACACTCCTTGGCTAATTATTGATATATGCAAGATCGCTAAGGAGAGTAATGGCTGTTCCTGAGCTAGATATTCACATATTGTGCCCTGGAGAAATTTTAATGAGGGCTATCATGGAACCCATCTAACCTATTAACTAGCTATGTAAACTTGGCCAATTAACACAGATGTGCCTGCTTATTTATACAGAGTATGGGGTTAAATATTAGTACCTACCTAAGGATTTTTGTTTGCTTTATGTTTATTCAGGGAAGGGATGGTACATAAATGAAACTAACTTACTAAGTTGCTTAGCAGAGTATCTAACAAAAATTAAGGAATCAATAAATGCTAATTGTTGTAATTATAACAACCATGACCATCCAAGCCATCAGGCTCATTCACCTGTGTCAGACATTACGCTAAGAATTTTATATCTTCTCTTTCCTCACAACAATAAAATAAATACGTTTATTGCTGTTACATTAATGAAGACAATTAACTGTTGAGAACTTGGGGGGGTGGCTGAAATAATCAAGATTTGTGATTTACTGACTGGGGCAACCTCTGTTATCCTAAGCATGCACATATTTTTACTTGTAATAATAACTTGTATTAGTATAAATAAAATAAATATATTTAGTTTGAATAAGATATTTCTGAAAGCTTTATTTGTAATTATCCAAAAAGGAATATAGGTATTAGCTTATGACTTGAATTTTTCTTAGGAGAAAAGTTTATAGGAAATTTCTTTTAGAAGAAAAGGAAACAAAGCCATGTTGCCCATTCAGAGAGATAGATATTAAGTATGCTCACATTAAAATTCATAACTAGTCAGAAATATTTTTTATTCTTATTATTGGGCAATAATACAAATTGTGATACAAAAAAATTAAGTAAAATTTTTTCTCCCAAAAAGCTGCAAAATAAATAACTCTAAAATTCCTAAGGGCTTCCTTGGTGACTAGGCAGAAAAGAATTCACCTGCCAATGCAGAAGATGAAGGTTCAGTCTCTTGGACAGAAAGATCTTGGAGGAGAGAATGGTAACCCCTTCAATATTCTTGCCTGGGAAATTCCATGGACAGAAGAGCTTTGTGGACTCCATCCTATGGGGTTGCTAAAGACTCAGATATGACTTAGTGACTAAACAACAACAAATCTTCCTGAACAGGTCTTGGGAGTAAATAAGCTAATCATATGAGAGTTTCTCCTGAAATCTCAACCTTCAGGGAGACATAAAAACGGGCATCACAATAAAATGTATGACCAATTTAGATAGCATATTGAAAAGCAGAGACATTACTTTGCCAACAAGGGTCCGTCTAGTCAAGGCTATGGTTTTTCCAGTGGTCATGTATGGATGTGAGAGTTGGACTGTGAAGAAACCTGAGCACTGAAGAATTGATGCTTTTGAACTGTGGTGTTGGAGAAGACTCTTGGGAGTCCCTTGGACTGCAAGGAGATCCAACCAGTCCATTCTAAAGGAGACCAGTCCTGGGTGTTATTTGGAAGGAATGATGCTAAAGCTGAAACTCCAGTACTTTGCCCCCTCATGAGAAGAGTTGACTCATTGGAAAAGACTCTGATGCTGGGAGGGATTGGGGGCAGGAGGAGAAGGGGATGGCAGAGGATGAGATGGCTGGATGGCATCACCGACTTGATGGATGTGAGTCTGAGTGAACTCTGGGAGTTGATGATGGAACAGGGAGGCCTGGTGTGCTGCGATTCATGGGGTTGCAAAGAATCGGACACGACTGAGCGACTGAACTGAACTGAACGGGTAGGGAAAAAAAAATGTCAAAATAGTTTTTTGTCTTTTTTTTTAGAAAAGGGTAGAGTGTTTATGGAATTTTTACTAGTCCTAGTTAAAAGAACTAGAAGGGTAAAAAGGAGCCAATCTACAGTATCTGCCTAGAAAATAAGATTTTTTTTTCAGACAGTCAGACAATTTTGGGGTCAAGCAATGACCTGCCATAATCACAGAGGAATTGAATCTGTGTTATCTACCAATGCAGTTTTGACAACTAAAACCTGTATGCAGATTTTCTTTTTGGCTCAGTTTATTTCTGCTTCTTGGGATCATCTCCCAAATAAGGCACTGTTTAAGGAGAACACAAATTAAATCAAAGTATTGTATGTTTACTTGAGTAACCAATGACTCTTAATAAATTTATTTTTCACAACATAAAGAAAACTTTTATACCTTATTATTACTGATTTTATTTTCTAATTTCTGTCTAAAATTTGTGTATCATTAAGTACATTGACAGAGAATGAGATGCTTGATTTCTATCATTGACTCAATATACATGAGTTTGAGCAAACTCACGGACATAGTGAAGGACAAGGAAGCCTGCTGTGCTTCAGTCCTTGGGGTTGCAAAGTCAGTCGTGACTTAGCAACTGAACACCAAAATGTACATTGCAATCTTTTTTCTATCAAGTGTCTTCATTTTAATAGTGCTAAGTCTCTTCAATCATGTACGATCCTGTGTGTGCCTGTGGACCTCAGCCAGGCAGGCTCCTCTGTCCATGGGATTCTCCAGGCAAAAATACTGGAGTGGGTTGCCATTCCCTTCTCCTCATTTCAATAGATGATGTGCTAAAAATAAAAAATACTGGGATATGTTTATATATAATCTCTTTATTTCTCCACCTCTTTGCCATCTCTTCGTATGCTTACTTGTTCTACTTAAGTGTAAATGACTATATGGCCTTCATCTGACTGAACCTTCTTGTGTTCCTTTAAAGCACAGAACAATTTCATGCCACAGTGGACATGTTTGTGGTGTCCTAAAGATGCTTTCTTCAGTGGACATTATAATTTTTCAAAGAAAACATATGTTTTCCAATTTTGGCTTCTGTAATTCTTAGATGAGAATTGTCATCTGTTGGTCAGTTTCTGCCATTGGTCATGTACACAGGTGACAAGAATGCAGATTACATAAGTATATTATTCTACATCAGAAGTTGGCGAATTATGGTCTGTGGGCCAAATATGGCCTACCACTGTTTTGGGGGAAATTTTATTAGTATATAGTCAGTCCCATTTGATTATATTGATATATTGTCTATGGCTGTTTTCACACTACAAGGGCAGAATGGGGTAGATGTAACAGAGACTATGTGGCACAAAAGCCAAACATCCAGTTTTTTAAAGAAAAAGTTTGCTGATCTCTGTTTTACACTAGAATTCTGAAATCTCTTTTGCTCTTCATTTTGTGTCTACCTGTAAGTGTTTTATGTTGTCTCAAGAGAAGCTGTGGATTAGTATTTTATTCTCCAGTTACAAAACATAAGATCACTTATCTTTAATAATAATTTCCAGGATGGAAACCTTTAAAACATGTAGGAGACAGAGGACATTCCAGACGGAAATAAACTGTGACTTTTATCTACACTTGCAAGTCTTACTGTCCTTGTTACAGCAGTTCTGTGAACACTCTGATGAGATCTCCCAAGAGATAACTTGTTTCTAGGAGTATATTTAGTTGACACATTATTCCTGCTAATATCCGAGACCTGACACAGAATACAGGCCAAGCCTATGTTTTCTTCATCAGTGGCTGAACTCACCTGAGTCCTCTGGGACTCCTCTTGGGATTGGATGGGTGTTTGCCAGAATTTCACTGCAGTCTGAGTCACGTTCTACCCAGCCCTTTATACCTCCCTCGGCCCTATTATAGGAGTCACAGGTGCATTGTCTTCTGAAAGGTTTTTCTACCCAACCCTGTTTTCTTTGCCTTTTATCTAAAAAGCCTTTACTCCCCAAAAATATCTCAACTATATAATTCTGTCTTGGCATCTATTTTTGGAGAACCAAACTTACTTGTTCTGTTCTTTCCATTTGTTGTATGTTATCATTCCACTCAAACAAACAAATGAAAACAAAAAGAAAGTTATATATAAAAAAGTAATATCAAAAAAGAAAGAAAGTAATATTAAAATAAAGCATATCTGAAGGGTGGCACTTTCTGGAAATTATTTATCAGATTATAACTTGGAAGACCTGTTGAGAGGTAATTTCCACTAGCCTCTTGTGTTTGTACGTATCTTATAAGCAGGGAATTGACTCTGTTACAGTTTCTTGAACTACATTTTTCAAGGCTGAAACAGGGATTGTTTCTTCCTGTGGTGGCATATAACAGGTTTGATTGCTGTCCAGGGTAATAATCTGTCCCTCCAGGGCAAACATTTGACAGGTTTCTAGTAGATTCTTTAAAAGACTGGAGTCTTCTAAGTTTTTATTTCTCATTTGTGATGCAAATGAGCTGTGTGGACAGCATCCACCCTGGTGGCTCCACATTGGCCCATGAAACACAGGGTACAAAGGGAACTAATGTAAAAATCTACTCAAGAAATCTATTTTAAATTTAAAATATAAAACGATATTTTACACAATTATTGAATGCGGAGTAAATAACTGTTGTCTTTTTTCCCAAACACAGGTTTTTGCTATCTTAATTCTGTGAAAGGTAAATACTCTTCTATTGAAAATTAGACCTTCAAATTCTGTTGACTTGTGAAAGTCACTTTTATTTGCTACTTGAAAATGCAGGAAGGAAAAAAAGTTCCCAAAATCCTATAAAGAAATCACTTAGTTAGGATTTCAAAATATTTTTACCAAACAGTGTGCCCATTGATTTAGGTGAATAGATCACTTAAGTATTTTTATTCCTTCAAAATCCACACCATTGCTTTAAGTGGAAGCAAATTTCTGGTATAAATTATGCCTCTATCAGGCATTGGAGAAATGAATGACAGGGCTAAGCACCTCATGTAGGAGTCTCCTCGATTACCCTTCAGCAGTCTAACTGTCTGTGTGTTCAGTTCATGTTCAGCTATGATGATTGTTTTATGCTAATAAAGTAATATTATGTAGTTTTAAACTGAGACAGGAATAAGCAAAATGAGCCTGGGGAGGACTCTGCAGCTGTGTAGACTGACTGTATAAGGTCCTTGGGGGATGTGATTATCAGAAGACTGAATCATCATTAGGATAATTAGTGTACTTGGCAACTACATTAGTGGAATTATTGTCATTGCTCACAGCTTGTCAGTGCAGGATTTTTTGATCTGGTAAATTTCACTTTTACAAATGCAACTGACCATGTGAAGGAAATCAAGAGAAGTAAACACTTTTGTTATTTCTATTCATTTCCAGAACTAACAAATGAAAAGTGAATATATTTAAGCCTCAAAGGGGTACTTTTTGAATTAAATGGTTATCTTGCAACTGTCCTGGATGTAAACTTAAATAATTAAAACATGCTGCTATTTATGAACAGATTATCCATTTAATTTTCAGTGCTTATTATGAGTCAGTTCTTAAAAGATGAATATTGAGGACATTTTTGTAGTTGAAGTATAGTTGGTTTACAATGTTGTGTTAGTTTCAGGGGTACAGCAAAGTGGTTCAGTTATTTCTGTATATGCGTCCCTGGTGGTGCAGAAGTTAAAGCATCTGCCTACAATGTGGGAGACCCGGGTTCTATCCCTGGGTTGGGAAGATACCCTGGAGAAGGAAACGTCAACCCACTCCAGTATTCTTGCCTGGAGAATCCCATGGAAGGAGGATCTTGNATTTTTATTTTTACTTTACAATATTATACTAGTTTTGCCATACATCAACATGAATCCGCCACAGGTAAGCTAAATTTCTGATTAAGGATAGCTGCCCTCTGATCATTCTATGACCCAATCACAATGAGCATTGACTGTTCAGGTTTGACAAAATTATCTGTTCTATCCTAGAGAATGACAGCTTTGCTCTACATGATGTTTATGATTGTTTTCACTAAGTTGAACTTTGAAGCACAAAGCTGTCCAATTTATCATATTTTGCTTATTTCATCAAATTGATTGGGTGAATACTCACTATATAGAAACTCTGTCTTTTCAACTTCTCACTAAGTTTACCTTTTCTCAGTAAGAAAGTGAAGGACCATGTGTCTGTCCTTACTGAAAGAGTATGAAATGTTGTTGGAAGTCTTATTGTTTTTTGTCATGTATATTTGGGCTTTACATTGTTTTTTGGACCCTCTTTTCCTCCTTTTTTTTTTTTTTTCATCTCTCCTGTCCCCATAAGAGTAGTCAATCTTGGCAAAATCATAGAGCTGACTTGTTTTCAAGAATACAGGGAATGGGAAGAAGCTCCTTGACGTTACCTTGGCAATGATTTTTTAGATATGACTCTGAAAGCAAACACAACAAATGCAAAAATCAACAAATGTGACTATGTCAGACTTAAAAACTTCTGCACAGGAAAAGAAACAACAAAATGAAAAGCAATCTGCAGAATGGCAGAAAACTGGCAAATCGTATTTCAGTTAAGGTACTGATGATCAAAATATATAAAGCACTTACACAACTCAGTGACAACAAAAAATCCAATTAAAAACCAAGCAGGGAAACTAAATAGATGTATTTCCAAAGAATGCATTCAGATGGCCAATGGGTACATGAAAAGATGCTCAACATCACTAATTATTGGGAAATGCATATCATCAGTAAGATATCATATCATACCTCTTAGAATGACTATCATCAATAAGATCAGATAGCAAGTGTTGGTGAGGATGTGGGGAAAAAGAGAACTCTTTATAGACTGTTGATGGGAATGTAAATTGATACAGTTATTATGGAAAACAATATGGAGGTTCCTCAAGAATTAAAAGTAGAACTGCCATGTGGTCTAGCAAGTTCACTTCTGGGTATATACTCAAAGAAAATGGAAGCAGGGTATCTAAGAGATATAATCATTTCCGTGTTTATTGTAGCATTTTTACAATGCCCAAGATAAGCAAGCAACCTAAATGCCCATCAACAGATGAATGGATCAAAGATATTTGTGTATGTGTGTATTTGATGCTTGAAAAAATAAGGGTTAGAGGTGCTAACCCTCCCCACAATGGAAAAATGGAGTGTAACTTTAAAGATTTCCATGGTTCTATGTCCTCAGGTTCAACCAAACTTGAACATATTTAGTGAAAGAAATATGCTTACAAGTGGACCCAGGCATTTCAAATCCATGTTTTTCAAGATATCCTGCCTTTCCTAGTATTCTAGAATTCTGGATGGACCTTGAACACATTATGGAGTGAGATCCGTCAGACAAAGTAACACACATACTATACAATATCACTTATGTGTGGAATCTAAAAATGCCAGACTCATAAAAGCAAAGAGTAAAATGGTATTTCCAGGGATTGAGGGTAGATGTATAGGACAGATGCTGTTTAAGTGTACAAACCTGACAGTGAGTGGTAAATATATCCTAGAGGTCTCATGCGTAGTATCATGAACATAGAGAACAGTATTATAATCACCAAACTTGCTGAGAAACTGGAAGTTAATGATTTCAACCACTAAAAAGATATGATACTTGTGTAATTCAGTAGTGATTCTAATTATCATTCCAGTGATAATCACATTCCAAAGGGTTAATGTGTAAATTTAACATACTGTAATCTTATACAGCTGGTGGGAGTCTTCCTTGGTGGCTCAGATGATAAAGAATCTGATTGCAATGCAGGAGACCTGGGTTTGATCCCTGGGTTGGGAAGATCTCCTGGAAGGGAGGGCATAGCAATCCACTCCAGTATTCTTGCCTGGAGAATCCCCATGGACAGAGGAGCCTGATGGCTACAGTCCATGGGTTTGCAAAGAATCAGACATGACTGAGTGAAAAAGCATAATGTACATAGCACAATCTTATATTGAATCAATGTTATATGTAATTTTAAAAAGAAATGAATTAGGGGAATCTGACAATGGATGCGGAGAAGGCAATGGCAATGCACTCCAGTACTGTTCTCTGGAAAATCTCATGGATGGAGGAGCCTGGTAGGCTGCAGCCCATGGGGTCGCTAAGAATTGGACACGACTGAGTGATTTCATTTTCACTTTTCACTTTCATTCAGTGGAGAAGGAAATGGCAACCCACTCCAGTGTTCTTGCCTGGAGAATCCCAGGGAAGATGGAGCCCTGTGGGCTACCATCTATAGAGTTGCACAGAGTCGGACACGACTACAGCGACTTAGCAGCAGCAGCAGCAGACAATGGATGTAGGGATATCACAACCTACTCCTCAAACTTACTGTCTTTTCTATGGAAGATAAAAGATCATTTATTGTATTTTTTTCTATTAAAAGAAGACCCCATCTGTGTACTTTGAAAAATACTAAAAATTCTTTACCAGCAAATAAATATCACAGTCAATAAAAGTATAAAAAGTTAAATATTTAAGAACAAAATTCAGACATTTATAAAAGCGTATAATCAGAAGTAATTTTTTCAGTTGTGAGGAAAAATAAAAACAAAACATGGAAAAACTAAAATATAACACACAGATAATAGACATTACAACTCATAATAGGAATGGGTTTATAAATGAGCATATAACAGTTCTGTGTCCCCATACAGGGAAAGGTGTACATGCCTAAAGAAGACTGTACCTCTCCCTGTTACTTCAGTAACTTGAAATGTAGCACATTTTTGCCTTCTCTTTTAACTTTGTAACAACAATTCTATCATTCTTTTACAAAAAACATTTTTATTTATTTACTTCTGGCTGGACTGGGCCTTCATTGCTTTGTGCAGGCTTTCCTTCGTTGCGACAAGTGTCGGCCACTCTTAACTGCAGTGCATAGACTTCTCATGGTGGTGGCTTTTCCTGTTGTAGAGCACAGGCTGAGGTGCAAGGGCTTTAGCAGTTGCAATACATGAGCTGGTGGGCCCTTGAGTGTGGGCTCAGTCATTGTGGCACATGGGCTTATTTGCTCCACGGCATGTGGAATTTTGTGGACCAGGGATTGAATCTATATCCCCTACATTGGCAGCCAGATTCTTATCCACTGAGCCACCAGAGAAGTACCCTATCATTCTTTATAAAATCTCTGTTCCAACAGTTTTCATAATACTCAATTTATTGCATGTAATAAGAACTTACTAGAGTCAAGAGACACTAAGGAACATTTAGTAAACAACTAGATGAATATAATTAATTCTGATTCAGTTCTGTATAAATTAGTTAATAATAGCTGTGAAAATCCAATTGTAGCTAAAGCACAGGCATTTTCTTCACACAAATTGTTTTAGTAGGAGTATCAATTTTAAATGGTAAATGATTGGAAAATTATACTGACCAAATCACTGCAGGCTACTAAATATTCTACTCAGAATATCTACATGTTTCATTTTAAATCATTCATACTTGTTACCGTTAAGAGTCTGCTATTCAAGAAAAGTGTTTTTTCATCAGAGAGAATTAATCCTCTTGATAAATTATTCCTACATGTCAGATATTTTGGCACTGTAATTTTTATTTTATCTAATCTTTTCTTTATTGTAACTGTTATGTGTAATGGATGAGGCTAGTTGTTTTCTTTGTTTTTTAGTCCGAGTGGATCTAGATGTAAGTAGATGCATGAGTGAATATGTAATAGATATTTCCCTATGTTATTTCATATACTGAAATATAATGTATGTAGAAGAAGTTTCACAAGTCCATAGTTATCTGTAAAATAAAGTTTAGAGTTAAAATCACAGATATCTACATAATTTATGAGCTTGTCTTTTTTTTCTTTTTTGGCCTTTCTGCAGAGCTTATGGGATCTTAGTTCCCTGACCAGAAATGGAAGCCATGCCACCTGAAGTGGAAGCAAATCTCTATGAGCTTAATTCAGAAATCACTGATAAATATGCTTATATGAAATGCTTTTCTTTTTCATTTTGTTCTAAGAATGCTTTAATAGCTGAATAGGCTCAGAATGCCTTGACATTTCTCTTAATTCCCTGAATGATTTAACTCATCATCTTATAGCTCTGCCCAAAGCCAAAATTATCTGTCATCAGTGAATTCTTCACATCCATAGACAAAGACAATAATATGCATCTTTATCTGAGGCCTGGACTCCTAATTATAGAAATCAGAGCCCTTATTTTTAATATTTATGCATGTGATTTCTAAGATGCTATTTTCTTTTTTTTTAATTTAGTTTTTTTTTTAAATTGGAGGATAATTCTTTTATAATATTGTATTGGTTTCTGCCATACATCAACAGGAATCAGCCATAGGTTCCCTCCCTCTTGAACCTCCCTCTCTCCTTGCACCCCGTCGTACACCTCTAGATTGTCACAGCGCACTGGATTTGGATTGCTTGCATCATACAGCAAATTCTTACTGGCTATCTATTTTACATATGGTAATGTATATGTTTCAATGCTACTGCCTCAAATCATCCCACACTTTCTTTCCCCTCTTGTGTTCAAAAGTCTGTTCACTCTGTATAACAGGCTCTAGATTCATTCACTTCATTAGATCTGAGTCAAATGCATTTATTTTTATGAGTGAGTAATATTCCACTGTTTATATGTATCACATCTTCTTTATTCATTCATCTGTTAGTGGACGTCTAGGTTGCTTCCATGTCCTGATCATTTTCTTAAATACTTGAACTGCATTGAAATTAGTGATTGATCATTATCTTAGTCTTATTGTATCAGTTCAGCTCAGTCGCTCAGTCATGTCCAACTCTTTGAGACCTCATAAACTGCAGCACGCCAGACCTCCCTGTCCATCACCAATTCCCGGAGTTCACTCAAACTCACGTCCATCGAGTTGGTGATGCCATCCAGCCATCTCATCCTCGGTCATCCCCTTTTCCCCCTGCCCTCAATCCCTCCCAGCATTAGTCTTTTCCAATGAGTCAACTCTGCATGAGGTGGCCAAAGTACTGGAGTTTCAGCTTTAGCATCATTCCTTCCAAAGAAATCCCAGGGTTNGTCCCCTTTTCCCCCTGCCCTCAATCCCTCCCAGCATTAGTCTTTTCCAATGAGTCAACTCTGCATGAGGTGGCCAAAGTACTGGAGTTTCAGCTTTAGCATCATTCCTTCCAAAGAAATCCCAGGGTTAATCTCCTTCAGAATGGACTGGTTGGATCTCCTTACAGTCCAAGGGACTCTCAAGAGTCTTCTCCAACACCACAGTTCAAAAACATCAATTCTTCAGTGCTCAGGTTTCTTCACAGTCCAACTCTCACGTCCATACATGACTACTGGAAAAACCATAGCCTTGACTAGATGGACACTTGTTGGCAAAGTAATGTCTCTGCTTTTGAATATGCTATCTAGGTTGGTCATAACTTTCCTTTCAAGTAGTAAGCATCTTTTAATTTCATGGCTGCAATCACCATCTGCAGTGAGAAAATCTTAGACCTAACATTATATAACATTTATTATGCTTACCTACTCAGGGCCAGGTACTTTACTTATTATTTCTTTCTTTCTTATGTACCACATTAATGTTACATCCACTGTTTTCAGCTGAGGAGGCAGTCTCAAAGGGTAATTATCTAACTTATGGTCCTGACACTAAAATTAGTAGAAGTAGGATTTAATCTTATTTCTGTCTGATATCATAGTCCATGTTATATATATATTTTGATATTAAACACATTACTACTACTGTAATGTAGATTGTGGTGTCCGTGAGAATGAGCCTGAAGTGAAGTTGCTCAGTCATGTCCAACTGTTTGTGACCCTATGGACAGTAGCCTGCACCAGTCTCCTTCATCCATGGAATTTTCTAGGCAAGAGTACTGGTGTGGGTTGCCATTTCCTTCTCCAGGGAATCTTCCTGGCCCAGGGATTGAACCCAGATCTCCTGCATTGTAGATGGATGCTTTAGCATCTGAGCCACCAGAAAATGAGCCTGGCAGACCTTAATTACAAGGAGCATTATTGACCAAGGGTCCCAGTCACTGCACTCTGAAAACCATTTACATTAAGGCCAGTCTAAGAATGAGTACAGCAAGGATACAAAGGTGAATCCATTCCTAGGAGACACAGGTTTTTTCTGAAGGCTGATCTTGGCTTGAACATTCCCCACTGCCTTCCTCATTGGACCTTTTTTAGACTGCACAGCAGCCTAGGACACACACATCCACTTCATCTTCTCTTCCTCTCCTTTTCTCAGGGTGTGACTTACATTGCAGTCTTACTAGTGGCTCTCACACAGATATTTTCCCTAGTAAAATCCTTTCACATAAAAAAAAATAGCAAGCCATTCCCATGAATTTTTAAGGTTCTAGTGATCAGGAGTATGCTAAGATATCCCCTCCAAATGGAGAGAAAAGGGCTGAATCTTGCATTCCCTATCACAAAGAAAGACACACAAGTGCCTGATAGGCCTTTTTTGGGGTTCTAGGACTCACAAAGTGCTTTGCTAGAACTTAAAATTGTGTAGCAGTCTAGGAAGATTCTTCTCAACCATCTGTCCCTCTCTCTTTCACCTGGAATCACACTTATGTCACTGTCTGAGGCTGTCTCAGTCTTACCTGGTTATTTACATGATTTGTCTCACATAGTCTTTTCTCTTAACATAAAATCTGTGCATTTTAATCCTGTCTTGACATCTGCTTCTTAGAAGACACTGACTTACATATATGTTAATCAAAAGCTATATTATATTATATGAATTTTACTGGTGAAATGATTAGACTAGGCAATATGGGATGAATTATGCTAATAAAAGCAATTTCCTATTTCATATGCTGATTAAAATTTGTTACAAGTGAGTTAAGCAATGTCACTACAATTGTGAAAATGACAAATTAATGAGAACTATGTTTACCACAAGGGTAACATCCAACTAAAAACATTGTTATTAAATAATCTACATAAATATTATGAGAACTACAATTAAAGTGTGTAAAATTTCTAAGTAGACAGTAAAGGAAACAAAGGGAAAAAATTTCTAAGCAGACAATAAAGGAAATAGACTTTTAATTATGGGGGAACCAATTCAATGCATTAGATATAATTAGAGAAATAATGAAAAGGTCAAGAGACAATTTGTTGACAAACAGTTCATTTATTGACTTTTATTGCTGGCTATCATGCAGTGAGATGGGCATTCTCATAACATTATCAGATTGTCTTTTCTTATTAATAATTTTCTTGCATTTTTCAAGAACTAAAAATTATTCATACCTTTTATCCCAACTGTTTTTTTTTATTGTTGTTGTTGAAAATCTTTAGAGATTAATAAAAATAATTATCATAGTTTATAGATTCAGGTATGCAATAATAATTATAATAAAAATATTTTAAAAGCTATCTCAGGAAAAATACATTTGTATTATTTGCAATGAGTTGTCAAGTGTAAATTTCATACTGAGCTGCAGGGTATATGAGGGTTTTCTATGTTTATTCATAACAGAACTACACAATCTGACACAGTGGTATAAGCAATTATTGTTATAAGCAATTATTAAATAATTATGGAGTAAATTTAAAAAACTGTTAATGACCAGTTGAGGCACATGAAATAATAGAAACAAGTAAATATTAGGAAATAGTATAAATTATTAAACATATACTCTATGTTAAACATATATTGTATGTTTAAACATACAGATTAAAGTGTGAGATGCAGTAACCAAAACTCATTCCAAAGATAACAACCTTTATTTCCAATATACAGATTATATATAATAATTTCCTTTACACTAGTCAGAATTTCTTTTTCAACAAAATTTTTCTTAAGTTGGAAAACAAAGTATTCAAAAGGAATAAATTAAACAGAAGTCTGAGAAACAGCTTTCAGCAGAAAAATTAGGAATAAATAATCTGCTTAGAGCATCAACACTAGTTCCTTTATTAATGACAGAAGCCCGTTTACCCAAACCCCTACAAAAAGCTTTAATCCTTCCAGAACCTCAAACATAAATGCCCTAAAAAAAAAACAAAAAAAAAACATAAATGCCCTAACACTGTGGTCTGTTCATGAAATAATTTAAAATCCACTGTATTGATATTTGTTCTGTATTAGTCTAGCATTGTTATAATAAAATACCAGAAGGTTGGGTGGCTTGATCAAAAGAAATTATTATTTTTTTATAGTTCTGGAGGCTGGAAGTCCAAGATCAAAGTGAGAGAAGGGTTGCTTTCTTCTGAAGCCTCTCTCCTTGGCTTGTAAGTGTCCTCATGTGATCTTTTCTCTACATGCACACCATACGTATGTCTTCCTCATAAGTTCCACTCATAGGGCCTCATTTAACCTAAATTATATCCTTAAAATCTATATCTCTAAATATAGTGACACTAGGAGTTAGGACTTCAGTGTATGAATTTGGGGAGAACACAGTTCATAATATGTCCTAGTTCTATTTTGTGTGATTGTATATATGACCAACGTTGTTAACTCTTTGATGTGGAACATCAATTCTATGTGAAAGTAGACCTCTTAAACGTTTTAATGCATATTTCCTTTCATAACTACAATTCAGACATTATATAAAGATTTTAATCTGTGTATCCATAGTTTAATCTGTCTATCCATAGAACAAAAGACTTGTTCCAAATAAGAAAAGGAGTATGTCAAGGCTGTATATTGTCACCATACTTATTTAATTTATATGCAGCATACATCATGAGAAACGCTGGGCTGGAGAAGCACAAGCTAGAATGAAGATTGCTGGGAGAAATATCAATAACCTTAGATATGCAGGTTATGCCACCCTTATGCAGAAAGTGAAGAACTAAAGAGCCTCTTGATGAAAGTGAAAGAGGAGAGTGAAAAAGTTGGCTTAAAGCTCAACATTCAGAAAACAAAGATCATGGCATCCAGTCCCACCACTTCATGGCAAATTGATGGAGAAAAGTGGGAACACTGTCAGACATTTTTTTTGGGGGGAGGCTCCAAAATAGATGCAGATGGTGACTGCAGCTGTAAAATTCAAAGATACTTACTCCTTGGAAGGAAAGTTATGACTAACCTAGACAGCATGTTAAAAAGCAGAGATATTACTTTGCCAACAAAGGTCTGTCTAGTCAAGACTATGGTTTTTCCAGTGGTCATGTATGGATGTGAGACTTGAACCATAAAGAAAACTGAGCACCGAAGAATTGATGCTTTTGAACTGCGGGGTTGAAGAAGACGCTTGAGAATCCCTTGGACTTCAAGGAGATCCAACCAGTCCATCCTAAAGGAAATCAGTCCTGAATGTTCACTGGACAGACTGATGCTGAAGCTGAAGCTCCAATACTTTGGCCACCTGATTTGAGAAACTGACTCAACTGAAAAGACCCCGATGCTGGGAAAGACTGAAGGCAGGAAGAGAAGGGGATGACAGAGGATGAGATGGCTGGATGGCATCACCAACTCAATGGATTTGAGTTTGAGTGAACTACAGGAGTTTGTGATGGACAGGGA
>SJYW01037178.1:273777-316467 GCA_006410735.1 Raphicerus campestris | reverse complement strand
AGCAGCAGCAGCAAATAGGGAATAATTTTTTTGGCAGGATTTTGAAAAATTAGAACTCATATGACAATCACAGGTTGCCACTAACCATCAGAAAACTATTGAGGAACTGCATATTTCTTGAGTATATCTGAATGAGTAGTTAGTAGTACAGTAATTTAAGTATGTGATGCTACATTTTAATAGCCAATGAGATAGTTATTAGGGCATCATACTGTTTGTATCATCACTGCTATACTGAAGGCTATTTATATGATAGTTTCTTCAATGAATGTTGTCATTCTAGTCAGTTTAACAGTATGTGTCCCCCTTTCCCCCACAGTGGCCTCTTCTATAACCTGTGAGAATAATCAAAAGAACCATTCAATAAATATGTCAAAATAATCATCTATATGTTCCTTCTCTGTATTGTCCCATGTCTGTCCCTACCCAATAAACTAATGAAAACCCAAATCAATTTAGAAAAAAGCTACATTATATATGTATTATATATATATATACATATATATATAAAGCATATATGAAAAATGAAGTTTCTCAGTTGTATCTGACTCTTTGCAACCACATGGACTGTGGTCTACTAGGCTCCTCCATCCATGGAATTTTCCAGGCAAGAGTACTGGAGTGGGTTGCCATTTCCTTCTCCAAAAAAGCACATATATATTCATTTTCCCTATGCATCTGTACCAAAATTTTCAGCTTNTTGAGATGTGTATAAGAGACAGCACATGGACTGTGGTCTACTAGGCTCCTCCATCCATGGAATTTTCCAGGCAAGAGTACTGGAGTGGGTTGCCATTTCCTTCTCCAAAAAAGCACATATATATTCATTTTCCCTATGCATCTGTACCAAAATTTTCAGCTTATATTTAGGAGATTGCTTACTTTAATGAAATTTCTAAACCTCCATCTTTTTCTCATCATGGCTTTGAGACAGTCTTTTCCTATGCGCAGAAAACAACAGTGCTGTTTCCTCTTGATACAAGAGAAAACTAAGAGCATAGAAAGAGATTGGGAAAATGAACTGAAAATTAAAAATAATATAGATTGAAGAATTTATTTTCAAAGGGGAAAATGAACTGAAAATGAAAAATAATATAGATTGAAGAATTTATTTTCAGAGGGGAATCTGAAAGTTAGAAACAGATCAGTGTGACACAGCAAGTGAAACAGAATTACTTTATAACCAGCTGGCTATCTAACTTAGAGAAATGAAAACTTCTGTTCACATGAAACTGGGCAGGAATATATCTTTAAATCACAGTAAACTACTCACACAAGTCTTTTAACAGGTGAATGGATGACCTATAGTACATCTATTCAATGGAATAATACCAAGCAAGAAAAAGGAACAAACTATTGGTAAACCCAGTATTAGAGGTGATTCTCAAAGGCACTTTGCTGAGTGAAGAAGTTATTTCCCAAACCTTACATACTATAGGATGCTATTTTATATGATGTTTTAGAGAAGAGAAGCACTATATGAACAGAGACCAGTGGATGTCAGAGGTTAGGTTTGGAGGCAATGTTGACTACAGAGGGAGCACAAATAAGTTTTGGGGATGACAGACCTCTTCTGTATTTATAGATGTCTTTAGACAAACTTATACGTGTACTAAAACTCATAGACTTGGACACCAAAGTCAGTGGATTTTTGATGCTTATACTTTATATTAGACATAACACAAAAGGAAGGAAGGAATGGACATAAACAGAGGAGAAAAGGAAAGAGATGAAGAAGAAAGGGGAAAATGGGAAGGAATAGTTTCATGCTAATTTGACAAAGTTGTGGAAATCTTTAGCTATTCCTTAGAAAATTTCTAAGAAAATGAGCACCAGCTTGCTTCATTTGCAATATCCAGTGGTTAAAATAGTTCAGTCTCCTGAAGAAGATAGCAACAAAATCTCCATTTTTACTTTATGTATTTGATGAAACCTAAAGTATGTTAGCAACTAGGTCCAATATAAAAATTAACAAATAAGTCTTGAATTTTATCAAAATAGTTTGAAATTGACTGATGTACATTCTTAAATTATAAATATAGTAACAAATGAATTTTTAATATTATATATAACCTTAAAAATCACATGAGCTTTTATTTTAAAATTTCATGCCATTATAATACATAATATTATTTATTCTCATAAAGCATCTTCACCATTTGACTGATGAGCTAGTTCTTTACATTCTACATTTATATGTCATGCCATTATATTGAGTGTTAATATATTATGAAATAGGTATTGAGATTTTATGCTCAGGAGACAGAAAACTTGGTGTGAAGTTAGATTTCTTTGTTATGAAATATGAGTTACATATTTTAGGAAAGGAAAAGCTCTAGTAGTAGAGGTCATTATGAGTTACAGTAATGGGAATTGATCTGGTTGCCACAGAGTTAAAATGCTACTGTATATATGTATGGTAGTTTAGTTGCTAAGTCATGTCCAACTCTTGGGACACCATAGACTGTAGCCCACCAGGATCCTCTGTCCATAGGATTTTCCAGGCCAGAATGCTAGAATAGGTTGCCATTCTTTCTCTAGTATATATGTATGGTTGGCCAACAAAGTTCATTCGAGTATTTCTAGAACATCTTACAGAAAAACCTAAATGAACTTTGTTGGCCAACCCGATAAAACAGCACTGTTCTTTGCACATAATAAATTACCAGTTATTATTTTGACTGTTCACAAATACATCTTTAGTCAATATATACTTTAAAATATGAATAAATGTTCAAATTATTAAATTATCATTATTTCAACAATAATTCATATCCTCTGCAGTGAAACATGTTCAGTAACTTTATAACCTATACTTAAGTAGGCACTTTATGTATGTAACAATTGAGTGTATTTTACTGTTTATTTGCATAATTTAAATGAAGGCAATTCAAAAATTGCAATGTAGCACGCATCATAAATTTTATTTTCATTAAAAATATTTTTAGTTACTGTTTGAAGAATTAAACATTGGCATTTTTTTCTGCACCACTAGAGGCCATTGTATCCTTTCTTAAACAAATAAGTACATATGCAAATCAAAACCTTACTTTGAGAGGCATTTATAAATAATCTAGAGGAATTCATATGTTGTATAACAGAATGGACACCATGCGGTTTCTGGGTGGAAAGCTCCTCTCTACTTCACTGCTCTGCATACTTGATTTGATTGGTAGGAAACTTGATTTTCTGGTGCAAAGACTGACTTGTGTTATGGCAAATTCAAAGAAAATAAAAATAAAAACTGCATGAGAATATTTCAGAATTCACCAAAGATTTTGTCATGTAAATTATTTTTAGTTACATTCTTTGAAATGTAACTTTGAAGAATAAGATTCCCATCAAGTGAATGAAAAACTTTAGAATTCTTGAAGTGTATTACTTTTTAATACAAAGTGATATAAACAACAAAGTTATGGTACTTATTTTTCTTTAGGAAAAACTGTGTGAGATATTTTTAAAGAAATACATAATAATATCATGCATATGTAAAGGGGAAAAAGTATGAAAGTACTGAAGTAATTCCAAAAGTTAGCATAAAATTTCCATCTTGTTTTTCATTTTAGTGAATTCAGAGTTTGTGATTTGCATAATAATCTCTCAAGCTGCTTTTGTGAGGTTAGAACACCAAATCAGCAAGTTTACTGTTATTGTGCTTTTATCATTAGGTGATCTTCTAGAGTTAATCTAAGAGAAATTTATGTAAATAATTTATTGTTATAATACAATATTTATTTTTATTATGAAGTTTACTCTTTCCCCAAAGATAGTAATGGGAAAATATTATTAAAATAATATATATGTAGTATGTTTTGAAGGTCAGATAGGTATATGAATTAAACCATAAAATAACCTGTAATAATTACAGCTACCTTTTGAACATGATCTGTATTATTGCCAGAGTATAAAAATCATTTGAAATCATGGTATATTAGCAATTAAAGAGCAATGTTATACCTTACGGAGAAAGCCATGGCAACCCACTCCAGTTCTCTTGCCTGGAAAAATCCCATGGATGGAGGAGCCTGGTGGGCTGCAGTCCATGGGGTCGCAAAGAGTCCGACACGACTGAGCGACTTCACTTTCCCTTTTCACTTTCATGCATTGGAGAAGGCAATGGCAACAACCCACTCCAGTGTGCTTGCCTGGAGAATCCCAGGGACGGGGGAGCCTGGTGAGCTGCCTCTATGGGGTCACACAGAGTTGGACACGACTGAAATGACTTAGCAGTAGCAGTTATACCTTAATGGCCCTGATTAAGTGATATAGAAAAATTAAACTCCACCATAATTTTACACTTTATTGTATATAGAACCACTGATTAAAATATCATTGCAATCTTCTTAGATGAGAGGTAGGAGATTTTCAGAGACAAAATGATTTTCTCTTGAATTCAGGAAAGTAGAACCAAACCATTTAAAAACAAAAGCTGACCACATATTCTTGGGTTACAAAAAAATTCAAAAATCCTTATCTGTGTTAATGGGGAAAGGTCTGTAATAAGTTACTTTACATTTCANTTTCAGAGACAAAATGATTTTCTCTTGAATTCAGGAAAGTAGAATCAAACCATTTAAAAACAAAAGCTGACTACATATTCTTGGGTTACAAAAAAATTCAAAAATCCTTATCTGTGTTAATGGGGAAAGGTCTGTAATAAGTTATTTTACATTTCAAAGTAACAAGACTAATACATGCTATTTTATTAGCTGGTAGCTAGACTTTTCTAAATATAATAAATGCGTGTTTACAATGGTGGAATTTTTCATGAAAATGCAACAAATTTCTTATGATTTCACTGAGTTTGATGACCTGTCAAAATCTTACACACCAGCAAATGTAGTCCATTTAAAATGATACTGAAAATTATGAAGTTTGATCACTTTTGTTTCAAATTTTTAAGAATATCCAAGATAATGTAGCCAAATTAGATTGTGAATTTTTGTTACTATCAAGAAATATGAATTATTATTTTACTTTTTCCTTATTCATTCATTTGTTGGTGAATACTTAGGTTGTTTCCATATCATCTGATACTAACTTGGGTATATAGATGTCTCGATATCCTTGTTTTCATTTTTTTGGGTATATACTCAGAAGTAGAATTGCCTTATCACATGTTCTATTTTTAAATTTTTGAGGGATATCCATATTGTTTTCCATAGTGGTTGCACTAATTTACATACCAAACAAGAGTGCATGTTAACTTCTTTTTCTGCACGTCCCCCGCAACACTCGTTACCCCTCTTCTTTTCGATGATAGTCATTGAAACAATATAAGGGAATAACTCACTGTGGTTCTGATTTCCATTTCTCTGATGATTAGTGGTACTGAGCATCTTTTCAGGTACCTATTGGGCATTTGTATGTCTTCATCAATAAATGTCTATTCAGTTCCTCTGCCTATTTTTCAGTCAGCTTGTTTTCCTTTTGATAGTATGAGTACCTTATTTATTTTGGAAGTTAACCCTTTATCATAAATGTGATTTGTAAATATTTTCTCTTATTCCATAAGTTGTCTTTTCATTTTTGATGGTTTCTTTTATTGNTTTGATTCTTTTAATGTATTGTTGAGTTTGGTATGCTAGTATTTTGTTGAGGATTTTTGTATCTATATTTATCAGATACAATAGCCTGTAATTTTCTTTTCTTGTGGTTTCCTTACCTCATTTTGATATCAGAGTAATGCTAGCCTTATAAAATGAACTTGGGAGTCTTTCCTTCTCTTTTGTTTTCAGAAGTGTTTGAGAATGTTTGGTGTTGATTTTTCTTTAAATATTTGGCAGAACTCATCAGCAAAGCCATATAATCCTGAACTTTTCATTTTGGGGAAGTTTCTGATTGCTGATTCAGTCTCCTAGTGTTCAGATCTTTCTATTCTTAATGATTAATTCTTTGTAAATCATCTGTTTCTAGAAATTTATTTGTTTTTTATAGGTTGTATAATTTGTCGGTAAGATGTGTATAAGAGACAGATATCACTGTCAAGACCAATGTCAATGTGTTTAGCCCTTATTTTTCTTCTAGGAGTCTTACGGAAATTCTACTAACTGCAGATTGAGTAGTACTAGGGTATGTATTTATTAAAAAAGAATCCACATTAAGTGGATCTTTGCATTTCAAACTCATGTTGTTCAAAGGTCAATTGTATTTTCATTTGTTTCTTTTTCAATTTCTTTTATTAATGTCATATTAATAGTTTTCAGTGCACAGATCCTTCATCTCCTGGTTACANGTACTAGGGTATGTATTTATTAAAAAAGAATCCACATTAAGTGGATCTTTGCATTTCAAACTCATGTTGTTCAAAGGTCAATTGTATTTTCATTTGTTTCTTTTTCAATTTCTTTTATTAATGTCATATTAATAGTTTTCAGTGCACAGATCCTTCGTCTCCTGGTTACATTTATTCCTAAATACTTTATTCTATTTGATGCAATTATAAATTAATCTCTTTTCTGATATATTATTATTTGTGTATAGACTTCAACTGGTTTTGTATATTAATACTATAACCTTCAAATTTACTAAATTTATTAGTTCTAGCCCTCTTTTGGTGGAGATTTTAGGATTTCTATATATAATATTATGCGATCAGCAAATAAAGACAATTTTTACTTTTCTTCTCAATTTGAAGATTGATATTTTTTGGGGGGGGGGCTCTTTTTCTTATCTGATTGCCTTGACTAATAAATACTATGTTCAGTAAAAAAGGAGAGAGTAGACATCCTTGTCAGGTTCCTGATCTTAGAGAAAAAGTCTTTTCAGTTTTTCACTACTGAGTACGATGTTAGCTGTACCTGGGTCATATATTGAGTTATGTTCCATCAATTCCCAATTTGTTTAGTTTTTATCATGAAAGACTGATGAATTTTGTCAGATGCTTTTTTGCATCTGTTGAGATACTTATAGGCTTTTTATCCTGCTATTTTGTTAGTGTGTTATATCATTTTGATTAATTGCAGATGTTGAACCATCCTTGCATTGCTGGAATAAATCCCACTTGATTATGGTATTTGATTCTTTTAATGTATTGTTGAGTTTGGTATGCTAGTATTTTGTTGAGGATTTTTGTATCTGTATTTATCAGATACAGTAGCCTGTAATTTTCTTTTCTTGTGGTTTCCTTACCTCATTTTGGTATCAGAGTAATGCTAGCCTCATAAAATGAACTTGGGAGTCTTTCCTTCTCTTTTGTTTTCAGAAGTGTTTGAGAATGTTTGGTGTTGATTTTTCTTTAAATATTTGGCAGAACTCATCAGCAAAGCCATATAATCCTGAACTTTTCATTTTGGGGAAGTTTCTGAGTGCTGATTCAGTCTCCTAGTGTTCAGATCTTTCTATTCTTAATGATTAATTCTTTGTAAATCATCTGTTTCTAGAAATTTATTTGTTTTTTATAGGTTATATAATTTGTTGGTACATAGTTGTTCACAGGAGAAGGCAATGGCACCCCACTCCAGTACTCTTGCCTGGAAAATCCCATGGATGGAGGAGCCTGGTAGGCTGCAGTCCGTGGGGTCGCCAAGAGTTGGACATGACTGAGTGACTTCCTTTTCACTTTTCACTTTCATGCATTGGAGAAGGAAATGGCAACCCATTCCAGTGTTCTTGCCTGGAGAGTCCCAGGGACAGGGGAGCCTGGTGGGCTGCTATCTATGGGGTCACACAGAGTTGGACACGACTGAAGCGACTTAGCAGCAGTTGTTCATAACAATCAGTGTTCTTTTGTATTTCTGTGATATCAGTTGTAATGTCTCCCTTTTCATTTTAAGGAGATTGATGCATAAAATTATTTTGTCTTCAGTTAAATGCAATATGAATGATATCCATGTCTCCTTTCACTTGTTCCTTTATTTTAGTGGAACTAGGTTTAATCAAACACTGCTGTACTAACTTTATATATTTAGATAAATATTTTTGACTGTTGCTCTAGATCATCAAGATGTGTATGAAACGCTCATATTTATTCTGTGAATCAAGTTGCTAATATACCTGTTAATAATTTCTGGGAGTCTGCCTTTCCTATTCATTCATTATATTAGTTCTCTTTTAAAAAGTGAGAAAATTGTTTATATTTTAACTTAATTTGCTGTAAGATTTCAAGTGATTTTTCTCCTCAATATTAGGAAGTAAATCTGATTTTTAGCAGTTGGCCCAACTAAAATGTGGTACAGAAGTCAATGGTAGCTTTAATAGAAGTAATTTAAAATGTTGAATAGTAATTCTATTCATTTCCATCACCTTCTTTAGCCATAAATGTGCCTTTCTGTAAGCATTTCTGCATATTGCTTTGAGTTGGTCAGCCTTAAACACAAAGAATGTAGATCATTTTTTTGTGGTATTTTGGTGTTTTCTAATCTAGTCAGGTATAATTTTAGATGCAAAAAGAAGTGACCTAGTCACCATGTGCTGCCAGAGCCTTGTCATTCATTGTCTCGGGGGTGTAGTGGTCTATGCTCTTTTATGGATTTGTCTACATGACAGCAAGCTAACACTTTGAAAATTAATTAACATGAACATATGGAAGTGGGTGTTAATTTCATAACATACAAATTGGTTCAGTTTTACAAAATATTTCATCCAAATATTTTGTATGAATAAAATAGGCTCCTAGAATCATTTGGAAACTTGAGGGAAAATGTGCCTTAGTGATTCATACTGACTACTTTCAATATAAGATAATGCATCTACGTGGAGATCTTTGTCACTTTAGAAATTAAATAAGATATTATAAGACAAAACAAGAGTTTACCTTGAATTATCAAGATTTTTTTTTAATTGAAGTATAGTTGATTTACACAGTTGTTTTTCAGGTGTATAGCAAAATAATTCATTTATATATACATATTTATTTTTTCAGATTCTTTTCCCTTATAGGTCATTATAAAATATAAAGTATAGTTCCCTGAGCTATACAATATGTCCTTCTTGGATATCAATTTTTATATATAGTAGTGTGTATATGTTAATCCCAAACTACTAATTTAGCCCCTCTTTTCCACTTTAGGCAACTATAAGTTTGTTTTCTTTATCTGTGGGTCTGTTGCTGTTTGTATATAAGTTTATTGGTAGCGTTTAAAAACTCTTTTAGATTCCTTGTATAAGCAGTATCATGATATTTATTTATTTATGGCTTATTTCACTTAATAATCTCTAGGTCCATCCATGTTGCTGCAAATGGTATTCATTCCTTTTTTATGGTGGCATAATATTCCATTGCATAAATATATAAATGCAAATTTAGTTTTTTAGGCCAACTTTCAATTTTCATACTGATAATTTTTTCATGTAAATAATCTAGATTTTGGTTTTGTCTATTTTACATAGTCAATACTATTCAATNGGCTTATTTCACTTAATAATCTCTAGGTCCATCCATGTTGCTGCAAATGGTGGTCATTCTTTTTTATGGTGGCATAATATTCCATTGCATAAATATATAAACGCAAATTTAGTTTTTTAGGCGAACTTTCAATTTTCATACTGATAATTTTTTCATGTAAATAATCTAGATTTCGGTTTTGTCTATTTTACATAGTCAATACTATTCAATTGAATTAAATAAGTATTTTAAACACTGAAATAACTTTGAGATATTTTTGTATCTTTTGTTTAGTCAATAAGTCATGTCTGACTCTTTGCAACCTTGTGGATTGTAGCTTGCCAGTCTCCTCTGACAATGGGATTTCCCAGGCCAGAATACTGGAGTGGTTGCCATTTCCTTCTCCAGGGGATCCTCTGGACCTAGGGATTGAACCTATATTTCCTACNTTAGTCAATAAGTCATGTCTGACTCTTTGCAACCTTGTGGATTGTAGCCTGCCAGTCTCCTCTGTCAATGGGATTTCCCAGGCCAGAATACTGGAGTGGTTGCCATTTCCTTCTCCAGGGGATCCTCTTGACCCAGGGATTGAATCTATATTTCCTACAGGCAAATTCTTCAACACTGGACCCACAGGGAAGCCCATTTCTGCATCTATGTGTTTTCAAATAATAGATTTGATTCATTTTCCATTTCAGCTGAGTATTTATTGGTGAAATTAACAAATGGGGAAAAATAGCAGTAAAGTTATGAAACCATCATAGAATATCATTTAATTGGACACCAGCTCTGTCTGTACTACAGTTAGATGCAATTTACTCACTAGTCTTCCTTAGAACATATTTGTGGGAACAAATCAATACTCTCAGTTCAGTTCAGTTGCTCAGTCGTGTCCGACTCTTTGCGACCTCATGAATCGCAGCACACCAGGACTCCCTGTCCATCACCAAACCCGGAGTTCACTCAAACTCACGTCCATTGAGTCGGTGATGCCATCCAGCTATCTCATCCTCTGTCGTCCCCTTTTCCTCCTGCCCCCAATTCCTCCCAGCATCAGAGTCTTTTCCAATGAGTCAGCTCTTCGCATGAGGTGGCCAAAGTACTGNGGCTCTCTTGTAAACTATGGACTTTGAATGTTTCTAATCTGTCAGTGTTGGCTCATTTTTGTTAAAAAGTTACCATTCTGGTGAGCGATGTTGATAATGGGAGAGGCTGTATATGTGTGTGGGATAGGAAATATGTGGAAAATCACTACTTCTACTCAATTTTATTGTGAACTTAATGCTTTTCTTGAAAGAGTAAAGTCTATGTAAAGTAAAAGTAACCACAAGAACAAAATGATTACAAAGTGTGTTGTGCTAAGAAAAATAACTTTTTTAGAAAGTGCTAAAACTTACAGTTTTAGAGACGTTTAGCTCACAAACATAATCATTGAAAATGCTGGTAGTAATGATGTTATTGATGTTCCAGATATTCAATGTCAGACCAAGGTCCTTTGGTAAACACTAGTAATAATAATGGAAGAATAACTTTTTCAATTTTGGAGTCAGTAGTAATATATAAAGTGTGAGAAATTAATAAAATGTGATGAAACTAATTTACCATGATTATTTAAATTCAGCACAAGAGACAACTATACACATGAACATTACCAGATGGTCAATACTGAAATCAGATGGATTATGTTCTTTGCAGCCAAAGATAGAAAAGTTCTTTACAATAAGCAAAAACAAGACCAGGAGCTGACTCAGGTTCAAATCATGAACTCCTTATTGCCAAATTCAGACTTAAATTGAAGGAAGTAGGGAAAACCACTAGACCATTCAGGTATGACCTAAATCAAATGCCTTATGATTATACAGTGGAAGTGGCAAATAGATGTGAAGGATTAGATCTGGTAGACAGAGTGCCTAAAGAACTATGGACAGAGGTTTGTGACATTGTACATGAGGCAGTGATAAAGACCATCCCCAAGAAAAAGAAATGCAAAAAGGCAAAATGGTTGTCTAAGGAGGTCTTACAAATATTTGAGAAAAGAAGAGAAGCAAAAGGCAAAGGAGAAAAAGAAAGATATACCCATTTGAATGCAGAGTTCCAAAGAATAGCAAGGAGAGATAAGAAAGCCATCCTCAGTGATCAATGCAGAAAAATAGTGGAAAACAATAGAATGGGAAAGACTGGAGATCTCTGCAAGAAAATTAGAGATACCAAGGGAACATGTCATGCAAAGATGGGCACAATAAAGGACAGAAATGCTATGGACAGAACAGAAGCAAAAGATTTAAGAGATGGCAAGAATACACAGAAGAACTGTACAAAAGAGATCTTCATGACCCAGATAACCACCATGGTGTGATCACTTATCTATAGCCAAATCCTGGAGTGGCAAGTCAAGTGGGCCTTAGGAAGCATCACTATGAATAAAGCTAGTGGAGGTGATGGAATTCCTATTGAGCTATTTCAAATCCTGAAAGATGATGCTGTGAAAGTGCTGCACTCAATAGGCTATGCCAGCAAATTTCAAAAACTCAGCAGTGACCACAGGACTGGAAAGGTCAGTTTTCATTCCCATCACAAGAAAGGTGATGCCAAAGAATGTTCAAACTACTGCACAATTTTACTCATTTCACATGCTAGCAAAGTAATGCTCAAAATTCTCCAAGCCAGGCTTCAACAGTATGTGAACCATGAAATTCCAGATGTTCAAGCTGGTTTTAGAAAAGGCAGAGGAACCAGAGATCAAATTGCCAACATCCTCTGGATCATGAAAAAAACAAGAGAATTCCAGAAAAACATCTATTTCTGCTTTATTGAATATGCCAAAGCCTTTGACTGTGTGGATCACAACAAACTGGAAAATTCTGAAAGAGATGGGAATACCAGACCACCTGACCCACCACCTGAGAAATCTGTGTACGGGTCAGGAAGCAATAGTTAGAATTGGACATGGAACAACAAACTGGTTCCAAATTGGGAAAGAAGTACATCAAGGCTGTATATTGTCACCCAGCTTATTTAACTTATATGAAGAGTACATCATGAGAAACACTGGGCTGGAGGAAGCACAAGCTGGAATCAAGATTGCTGGGAGAAATATCAATAACCTCAAATATGCAGATGACATCACTCTTAAGGCAGAAAGTGAAGAAGAAATAATGGGCCTCTTGATGAAAGTGAAAAAGGAGGTTGAGAAAGTTGTCTTAAAGCTCAACATTCAGAAAACTAAGATCATGGCCTCCTGTCCCATCACTTCATGGCAAATAGATGGGGAAACAGTGGAAACAGTGACTGATTTTATTTTTCTGGGCTCCAAAATTCACTGCAGATGGTGACTGAAGCCATGAAATTAAAAGACTCTTACTTCTTGGAAGGAAAGTTATGACCAACCTAGACAGCATATTAAAAAGCAGAGACATTACTTTGTCAACTAAGGTCCGTCTAGTCAAGGCTATGGTTTTTCCAGTGGTCATGTATGGATGTGAGAGTTGGACTATAAAGAAAGCTGAGTGCCAAAGAATTGAAGCTTTTGAACTGTGGTGTTGATGAAGCCTCTTGAGAGTCCCTTGGACAACAAGAAGATCCAACCAGTCCATCCTAAAGGAGATCAGGCCTGGGTGTTTATTGGAAGGACTGATGTTCAAGCTGAAACTCCAATACTTTGGCCATCTGATGCAAAGAGCTGACTCATTTGAAAAGACCCTGATTCTGGAAATTGTTGAGGGGAGGAGGAGTAGGGGACAACAGAGGATGAGATGGTTGGATGGCATCACTGACTCGACAGATATGGGTTTAGGTGGACTCCAGGAGTTGGTGATGGACAGGGGGCCTGGTGTGCTGTGGTTCATGAGGTCACAAAGAAACAGACCTGATTGAGTGACTGAACTGAACTGAAGGTTATTTTATCTTATTAATCTTATCTTGTAAAACAATAGCTTGTTTCACTTTTGGCTATATAGACATAATGCATAGTTGTATATTATACATAATATCTATATTATGTATTTTTTATTTCCAAAGTTAGCTTTACTTCTTTTGTCGACAAATCTGTCCTTAGAAACACTTTCTAACTCATCAATAGTTCCTTAATATGTTTTTATTTCTCTCAAGAATATTGTGACAACAATGATCAATGGAATTGCTTACCTGTAAAGTCATTTAAGTAATTTTATTTCCTCAAATATTGATATTATATTATAATATTAAAGAGCATATGACTACTCTAGTGAACTACTAGAGTTTTAAAAGACTACTAGTGATACTGATAATTTTTTTAAAAATTAATCTCTTGTACATTATCTATTGTACTCTCTGGAAATTATCCAATCTTTAAAGAAAGATGGCTGACACTAAACTTAAGAATACATTTTTTAAATTAGACTGTTGCTTTTTTTTTTTTTTTTTTACNGATAATTTTTTTAAAAATTAATCTCTTGTACATTATCTATTGTACTCTCTGGAAATTATCCAATCTTTAAAGAAAGATGGCTGACACTAAACTTAAGAATACATTTTTTAAATTAGACTGTTGCTTTTTTTTTTTTTTACTGATATTTTAAGATTTTACCCTCCCTTTAAAACTTTCCCTTTAAAATTAGAGATTTGTTATTTGAATCATGACAGAAGGAGAAATTGATTTGAAAGAACCTCAATGTCACTTTTATTTAATATGATATTTTACTTGAGTTTCATAAAGTTGTTTAAAATGCTCAAAATATTATTAGGCATATCATTTAAAGAACTCAAATGAATCTTTAAAGCGCTAGGCTTATGAGATTTGCAAAATTAACTTTGTAATTACTGTGTGTCACAAAACACAGTGCTGACAGACATTTTCCAACTGAATGAAGCTCACTTTAAAAGAGTGAAAGCTCTGCACAGCAGAATATCAGTAATTTTGGCATCATATAAGCCTTGTTTATATTAATGCATCAGAAAATAAATATTCAAAAATTTTGTGAAAAAATGTATAATTTATTTATTACCTGATTTGGATATTCCAATAAGTTATCTATAGTAATTAAATCAAATTTATAATGTGTGCTTTGTATAACAAGAAAGTTTCATTTTCTTTTTGAGACTTATTTTTCTTTGAATTTTGATGCTATAACTATCTCTAAACATGCTCTTGTCTGTATTGATTGGTATATTATTTATTAAGCAGATAAACAAATACATACAGTTCAATGAGATTTGCTTCATTACTGTTTGTTTAATCCTGTAATAAGCTTGAAGTAAGCAATAATTATATAATAACTATAACTGAGTCGGTTGGTACAAATGCAATTACAGTATCAGACTGTGAATTTTAAATCATTGTAACTAGACTCAAACACATCTTTATTAATCAGAATAGGAACCATTACAATCAACACATTTTGGCCAACCAAAATAGACATGTTTATTTCTGTAGCATGAAAATCAGTACTTCAGAATTTGATGAACTCTCGGAAAGCATTTTCTGCCTCCTGCTGGTTATGGAAGCATTTTCCTTGCAAAAAGTTGCTGAGATGCTTGAAGAAGTGGTTGTCATTTGGCAATAGGTCAAGTGAATATGATGGCTGAGGCAAAACTTCATAGCCCGATTTGTTCAACTTTTGAAGTGTTGGCATGCAATGTGTGGTCACTGTCCTTGAGAATATTTGGGCCCCTTCTGTTGACCAATGCTGGCTGCAAGGCGTTGCAGTTTTCAGTGCATCTCATTGATTTCCTAAGCATACTTCTCAGTTGTGATGGTTTCACTGGGATTCAGAAAGCTTAGTGGATAGATGGGCAGCAGACCACCAGACAGTGACCAATTTTTGGTGCAAGTTTGGCTTTGGGAAGTGTTTTGGAGCTTCTTCTGGGTCCAGCCATTGAGTTGGTTGTCACCAATTGTATAAAACTTACTTTTCATTGCACATCACAGTCATATAGAGAAATGGTTCATTGTTGTTGCATACAATAAGAGAAGATGTCACTTCAAAATAACAGTATTTTTGATTTCCAGTCAACTCATGAAGCACCCAGTTACTAAGCCTTTCTAATTTTGCTTCAAATGCCAAATGACCATAGAATGGTTGAATTTTTTTGTCAGCTTCTCAGGGTAGTTGCAAGAGGATCACCTTTGATGATGGCTCTCAGTTGTTGTCAATTTCCAGATGCATTCCTCATCTTCAGGGCTCTCATCTTCACAAAACTTCTTGAACCACCACTATACTGTACTGTTCATTAGCAGTTCCTGGTCCAAATGCGTTGTTGATGTTGCGAGTTGTCTCCTCTACTTTACAACCTATTTTGAACTCAAAAAAATAGCTCAGATTTACTTCTTGTCTAACACCATTTCCATAAGTCTAAAAAATATACAGCAAATAATGCCATTGTCAAAACAACATAGAGCAAGAAATGTGCATTAGAATGATGTATAACATAGCATTTATTTAGACTGTATTCAATATTAAATGGCAAATTCCAACAATGCAAGAACTGCAATTACTTTTGCACCAAACCTATGCTTTATTTTGTTTCTAAAAACATTGTATTGTTTATTGAAAAATACTCACTTTTTATGTGTCACTGTACAATACTACTTATTTTCTAAATGTCATAGCCAAAAAGCTATTTTCCTTTTCATAATCTCGGTTTTTAATCTTACACATATTAAAGTGGGAAATCTAATAGTAAGACCTGAAAATAATTAAATTTTAAAAATTAGTCATGGAATGCATTTTAAATTGGGTTACTGAAGTGAAATAAAGCCATTTAACATTATTTTTAAGATTCACCCTATTTTACCTTGTTTTATTTTTGATGTTTCAGAAATAAGCTATAAAGAAAGAGTTCTTCATCACATATTTTCACTATCAGTTTCTCCCTAAACAAGTCTGATTATATATTTTAGTAATGGTTACTTTCATAGGTAATATCTTTATGTTTATGATATGAGCTCTGTAGATGTTTTATGTGATCCTAAAAAATATTATTAGATACCAGAAGGACTGAAATAAGATACTGATGAGTAGTTCTCATGAGAACACCATAATGTTATTCTATTTTGACTCCCATCAGAAAAATCTAAATACACCACATCTTTGACTAAAAGCTCAGGCCATTTCTGGAATAGAGAAATGTGCCTAACTTAAAAGACTTAAAATATCCTGAGTAAAACTTTAATTCCTCAGGCTTTTTCCATTACTCCTTGTAATTTACAGACCTAAACTTTCTAACTGATATAATAATGGTTAGAGGTATGTAGTTCAAAACTGAGTGGGCATAGGTTTAATATGTGGACATAATGTGTTTTTTTTTCCCTAGCTAAAATATGTCTTATTTCTTGTAAAAGCAGCTGCTAAAAGATATGTTGCTCTTAAGTCTAGACCTGTAAATTCAAACAAATGCATATGGAGAAAAGTTATATTTAAAAAGAGTTGGGTGGACATTGTTTATAAATGTGAAGTTCATTTTGACATATGCCTTTCCACTAGTCAGTAATTACCTCTTCGGATATTTTCTTTAGAAAAACACTGCTACAAATGAATAGAATGAACTGTAGAATTAACTAATTTTAAAACAGTCTTCTCTTCTAGTTCTTCTCTTTTCTAAAAGACTTCTGCTTTTTTTAATAAGCCCTAACAGATGCAAAGTTGCAAAAAAATGTTCTTCAAATAGATTTTTGTAAAATTCAGTGACTGAAACAGTAATTCATCTACTTAGAGAAATTTTTTTATTAGTTGGGATTTAAAATGTGTTTTTCTCAGCATGTCCCTTAAGAGCTGCTGCTAGGACCAGGTGTCAGAAAGACTTCTGCAAANCATTTAACATTATTTTTAAGATTCACCCTATTTTACCTTGTTTTATTTTTGATGTTTCAGAAATAAGCTATAAAGAAAGAGTTCTTCATCACATATTTTCACTATCAGTTTCTCCCTAAACAAGTCTGATTATATATTTTAGTAATGGTTACTTTCATAGGTAATATCTTTATGTTTATGATATGAGCTCTGTAGATGTTTTATGTGATCCTAAAAAATATTATTAGATACCAGAAGGACTGAAATAAGATACTGATGAGTAGTTCTCATGAGAACACCATAATGTTATTCTATTTTGACTCCCATCAGAAAAATCTAAATACACCACATCTTTGACTAAAAGCTCAGGCCATTTCTGGAATAGAGAAATGTGCCTAACTTAAAAGACTTAAAATATCCTGAGTAAAACTTTAATTCCTCAGGCTTTTTCCATTACTCCTTGTAATTTACAGACCTAAACTTTCTAACTGATATAATAATGGTTAGAGGTATGTAGTTCAAAACTGAGTGGGCATAGGTTTAATATGTGGACATAATGTTTTTTTTTTTTCCCTAGCTAAAATATGTCTTATTTCTTGTAAAAGCAGCTGCTAAAAGATATGTTGCTCTTAAGTCTAGACCTGTAAATTCAAACAAATGCATATGGAGAAAAGTTATATTTAAAAAGAGTTGGGTGGACATTGTTTATAAATGTGAAGTTCANCTAAAATATGTCTTATTTCTTGTAAAAGCAGCTGCTAAAAGATATGTTGCTCTTAAGTCTAGACCTGTAAATTCAAACAAATGCATATGGAGAAAAGTTATATTTAAAAAGAGTTGGGTGGACATTGTTTATAAATGTGAAGTTCATTTTGACATATGCCTTTCCACTAGTCAGTAATTACCTCTTCGGATATTTTCTTTAGAAAAACACTGCTACAAATGAATAGAATGAACTGTAGAATTAACTAATTTTAAAACAGTCTTCTCTTCTAGTTCTTCTCTTTTCTAAAAGACTTCTGCTTTTTTTAATAAGCCCTAACAGATGCAAAGTTGCAAAAAAATGTTCTTCAAATAGATTTTTGTAAAATTCAGTGACTGAAACAGTAATTCATCTACTTAGAGAAATTTTTTTATTAGTTGGGATTTAAAATGTGTTTTTCTCAGCATGTCCCTTAAGAGCTGCTGCTAGGACCAGGTGTCAGAAAGACTTCTGCAAAGTCAGAAAACATAGGTTAAGGAGTAGAACTTTTTGAAATAGGAGAAAATCACAAGTACAGAATCACCAAGACAAAGAAGGGAGCAGTGTGCCAAGGCCACATTCCCAGCTATAGCTGGCCATGGGAAAACCCCATGTCACTCTGTGAATCTTATTTTTAGAGTTTGGAAAAAAGAAAAAAATAGCCTATGTGGCCGCTTGGTGCCATTTAGTGTGGATTTCTCACTATTTACAGGAGTTGCCTGGGAACACCAGCTACAGTACATCTGAAGAACTAGATCCGGGTTGCCCAGGGAATGTCTCAGCCCATCCATTTTAGCATCCCTGTATAAATAAGCCATAGCTGGGAAATGTGTTGTCCAGACACCCGGGGTCATTCTTAGGCAGTTCTACTCTTAGCATAATCAACATTTTTCCTTGCTTAACTAATTAATGCAATGACTATTTAGCACATTGGGGCTTCCAGGGTCATTCTCTATGACTATAAGTTTTAGTTAAGAAATTATGATTAGTAAGAGGCATCATTGCAATTTTATACACACTACAACCTCTGTTTCAGAAGTTAGCATTTCATTTGATGCTCAGAGCCAGTGGTGCTTGCAACACTTTTAGATAGCATATCCTTCTCCTTTTACATTTAGCTTGGGCTCTTGCTCTGCTTGTTTTGTTCACTGGAGAAGGGGTCTATTGGCTCACCATATACAATCTGGGGTACATAGGACCTGAAATAGAACAAAACAAACAAATTAGACTGCTTTTCTATCTGGTCATATTAACTATGCTATAGCTTCCTGAAACCCANATGTGTGCTTTGTATAACAAGAAAGTTTCATTTTCTTTTTGAGACTTATTTTTCTTTGAATTTTGATGCTATAACTATCTCTAAACATGCTCTTGTCTGTATTGATTGGTATATTATTTATTAAGCAGATAAACAAATACATACAGTTCAATGAGATTTGCTTCATTACTGTTTGTTTAATCCTGTAATAAGCTTGAAGTAAGCAATAATTATATAATAACTATAACTGAGTCGGTTGGTACAAATGCAATTACAGTATCAGACTGTGAATTTTAAATCATTGTAACTAGACTCAAACACATCTTTATTAATCAGAATAGGAACCATTACAATCAACACATTTTGGCCAACCAAAATAGACATGTTTATTTCTGTAGCATGAAAATCAGTACTTCAGAATTTGATGAACTCTCGGAAAGCATTTTCTGCCTCCTGCTGGTTATGGAAGCATTTTCCTTGCAAAAAGTTGCTGAGATGCTTGAAGAAGTGGTTGTCATTTGGCAATAGGTCAAGTGAATATGATGGCTGAGGCAAAACTTCATAGCCCGATTTGTTCAACTTTTGAAGTGTTGGCATGCAATGTGTGGTCACTGTCCTTGAGAATATTTGGGCCCCTTCTGTTGACCAATGCTGGCTGCAAGGCGTTGCAGTTTTCAGTGCATCTCATTGATTTCCTAAGCATACTTCTCAGTTGTGATGGTTTCACTGGGATTCAGAAAGCTTAGTGGATAGATGGGCAGCAGACCACCAGACAGTGACCATTTTTTGGTGCAAGTTTGGCTTTGGGAAGTGTTTTGGAGCTTCTTCTGGGTCCAGCCATTGAGTTGGTTGTCACCAATTGTATAAAACTTACTTTTCATTGCACATCACAGTCATATAGAGAAATGGTTCATTGTTGTTGCATACAATAAGAGAAGATGTCACTTCAAAATAACAGTATTTTTGATTTCCAGTCAACTCATGAAGCACCCAGTTACTAAGCCTTTCTAATTTTGCTTCAAATGCCAAATGACCATAGAATGGTTGAATTTTTTTGTCAGCTTCTCAGGGTAGTTGCAAGAGGATCACCTTTGATGATGGCTCTCAGTTGTTGTCAATTTCCAGATGCATTCCTCATCTTCAGGGCTCTCATCTTCACAAAACTTCTTGAACCACCACTATACTGTACTGTTCATTAGCAGTTCCTGGTCCAAATGCGTTGTTGATGTTGCGAGTTGTCTCCTCTACTTTACAACCTATTTTGAACTCAAAAAAATAGCTCAGATTTACTTCTTGTCTAACACCATTTCCATAAGTCTAAAAAATATACAGCAAATAATGCCATTGTCAAAACAACATAGAGCAAGAAATGTGCATTAGAATGATGTATAACATAGCATTTATTTAGACTGTATTCAATATTAAATGGCAAATTCCAACAATGCAAGAACTGCAATTACTTTTGCACCAAACCTATGCTTTATTTTGTTTCTAAAAACATTGTATTGTTTATTGAAAAATACTCACTTTTTATGTGTCACTGTACAATACTACTTATTTTCTAAATGTCATAGCCAAAAAGCTATTTTCCTTTTCATAATCTCGGTTTTTAATCTTACACATATTAAAGTGGGAAATCTAATAGTAAGACCTGAAAATAATTAAATTTTAAAAATTAGTCATGGAATGCATTTTAAATTGGGTTACTGAAGTGAAATAAAGCCATTTAACATTATTTTTAAGATTCACCCTATTTTACCTTGTTTTATTTTTGATGTTTCAGAAATAAGCTATAAAGAAAGAGTTCTTCATCACATATTTTCACTATCAGTTTCTCCCTAAACAAGTCTGATTATATATTTTAGTAATGGTTACTTTCATAGGTAATATCTTTATGTTTATGATATGAGCTCTGTAGATGTTTTATGTGATCCTAAAAAATATTATTAGATACCAGAAGGACTGAAATAAGATACTGATGAGTAGTTCTCATGAGAACACCATAATGTTATTCTATTTTGACTCCCATCAGAAAAATCTAAATACACCACATCTTTGACTAAAAGCTCAGGCCATTTCTGGAATAGAGAAATGTGCCTAACTTAAAAGACTTAAAATATCCTGAGTAAAACTTTAATTCCTCAGGCTTTTTCCATTACTCCTTGTAATTTACAGACCTAAACTTTCTAACTGATATAATAATGGTTAGAGGTATGTAGTTCAAAACTGAGTGGGCATAGGTTTAATATGTGGACATAATGTGTTTTTTTTTCCCTAGCTAAAATATGTCTTATTTCTTGTAAAAGCAGCTGCTAAAAGATATGTTGCTCTTAAGTCTAGACCTGTAAATTCAAACAAATGCATATGGAGAAAAGTTATATTTAAAAAGAGTTGGGTGGACATTGTTTATAAATGTGAAGTTCATTTTGACATATGCCTTTCCACTAGTCAGTAATTACCTCTTCGGATATTTTCTTTAGAAAAACACTGCTACAAATGAATAGAATGAACTGTAGAATTAACTAATTTTAAAACAGTCTTCTCTTCTAGTTCTTCTCTTTTCTAAAAGACTTCTGCTTTTTTTAATAAGCCCTAACAGATGCAAAGTTGCAAAAAAATGTTCTTCAAATAGATTTTTGTAAAATTCAGTGACTGAAACAGTAATTCATCTACTTAGAGAAATTTTTTTATTAGTTGGGATTTAAAATGTGTTTTTCTCAGCATGTCCCTTAAGAGCTGCTGCTAGGACCAGGTGTCAGAAAGACTTCTGCAAAGTCAGAAAACATAGGTTAAGGAGTAGAACTTTTTGAAATAGGAGAAAATCACAAGTACAGAATCACCAAGACAAAGAAGGGAGCAGTGTGCCAAGGCCACATTCCCAGCTATAGCTGGCCATGGGAAAACCCCATGTCACTCTGTGAATCTTATTTTTAGAGTTTGGAAAAAAGAAAAAAATAGCCTATGTGGCCGCTTGGTGCCATTTAGTGTGGATTTCTCACTATTTACAGGAGTTGCCTGGGAACACCAGCTACAATACATCTGAAGAACTAGATCCGGGTTGCCCAGGGAATGTCTCAGCCCATCCATTTTAGCATCCCTGTATAAATAAGCCATAGCTGGGAAATGTGTTGTCCAGACACCCGGGGTCATTCTTAGGCAGTTCTACTCTTAGCATAATCAACATTTTTCCTTGCTTAACTAATTAATGCAATGACTATTTAGCACATTGGGGCTTCCAGGGTCATTCTCTATGACTATAAGTTTTAGTTAAGAAATTATGATTAGTAAGAGGCATCATTGCAATTTTATACACACTACAACCTCTGTTTCAGAAGTTAGCATTTCATTTGATGCTCAGAGCCAGTGGTGCTTGCAACACTTTTAGATAGCATATCCTTCTCCTTTTACATTTAGCTTGGGCTCTTGCTCTGCTTGTTTTGTTCAGTGGAGAAGGGGTCTATTGGCTCACCATATACAATCTGGGGTACATAGGACCTGAAATAGAACAAAACAAACAAATTAGACTGCTTTTCTATCTGGTCATATTAACTATGCTATAGCTTCCTGAAACCCATCTGCCCATAAATCTACTAATGATCCAAGACAGGTGTGGGTCAACAACTCCTCGGCCTTTCCAGAAGCTCCTCTTCTCTTTTATTAAGAAACACCTAAGTGCTATATTTTTTTTTCCTCTCTCCCAAATCTCCCCCAATGCATTTTATATGCTCGTAAGTATTGAATTTCCCCAGCGACTTTTATGAAACGCTGACATGTCACATGCACTTAGTGTTAGTCAGTCAGTCATGTCCAAGACTTTGTGGCCCGTGGACTGTCACTCACCAGGTGCCTCAGTCCATGAAAATCTCCATCCCCTTCCTCAGGGGATTTTCTTGACCCAGGGATTGAACTCAGTTCTCCAAATTGTAGGCAAATTCTTTACTGTCTGAGCCACCAGGGAAGCACTTAATTCAGTTCAGTTCAGTTCAGGTACTCAATGGCATCCGACTCTTTGCGACTCCATGGACTGCAGCATGCCAGACCTCCCTGTCCATCACCAACTCCCAGAACTTACTCAAACTCAAGTCCATTGAATCAGTGATGACATCCAACCATCTCATCCTCTGCTATCCCCTTCTCCCACCTTCAGTCTTTCCCAGCATCAGGATCTTTTCCCATGAGTCAGTTCTTCGCATCAGATGATCAGAGTATTGGAGTTTCAGCTTCAGCATCAGTCCTTCCAATGAATATTAAGGATTTCTTTTAGAATGGACTGGTTGGATCTCCTTGCAGTCCAAGGGACTCTCAAGAGTCTGCCTCCAAAGTGGGAGACCTGGATTTGATCCCTGGGTAGGGAAGATCCCTTGGAGAAGGCAATGGCACCCCACTCTTGCCTGGAAAATCCCATGGACAGAGGAGCCTGGTGGTCTGCAGTCCATGCGGTCACTAAAAGTCAGACACAACTGAGCGACTTCACTTTCACTTTTCATTTTCTTGCATTGGAGAAGGAAATGGCAACCCACTCCAATGTTCTTGCCTGGAGAATCCCAGGGATGGGGGAGCCTGGTGGGCTGCCATCTATGGGGTCGCACAGAGTTGGACACGACTGAAGTGACTTAGCAGCATTCCAGTAAGAAAAGTCAGAATAAGTCCATTCTTGTTCAGTCATTTTAAGTTAAAAAGAAATGAATATCTAATGAGTCAACTTCATTAGAAAACATACTTTAAAAATGTGTAGCATTGTGAAGTTCATGTTTCAGAAAACAGCAATAAAATTCTATGCAACATGACTAAACAGTGGACAACTGGAAAATTCATGAGGATCAAAGGAACTCATTTTCCTCTGTTGAGAAACCCAAACTCTAGCTTTCTATTGAGAGGCTTGAATATTTTCACCGTGCTAGTAAAGTAAGTAATGAAAAATCCATTCATACATATAAGATCACAGATATATAAACTTTATCATCAAATGCAAAATACTAAAATTCCAAGAAGAACAAGCAGTAAGTTAACAATACATGTTTTCTCACATTCTCTTTAAAATATGATTGTGCATTTGTTTATCCATATTTGGGAAATGATCTATCAAATAGTTTCTAAATCTAGTAAAAGAAAGACTAAATATATAAATGTATTAGCAGTAAAATACACACTTTTGATATTCACTCCTTGGAAAGGCTTTTTGGTTTCACTGTTTGTCATATTCATAATTTTCTTATTCCTACTAAGATCTGCTTAAATCCATAATTGTCTCATTTGAGCCCAGCGTGGTTACCATTTAAAAGCTTTTTTTTTTTAAAGTGTCCATACTGCTCTAGTGCATAATAAGCTGTTTGCAATCTTGTGATAACATGATGAGACCCTTACTTGAGCCTGGAATGATTGGATCTTAGCTCAGTATGAATGCTGTATTGATGCTTTGTATTTCATGCTTTGAAAAGAAGAAACAATAAATTAAAATAGCAATTGAAGGCCAATGTATCATTTCAGATTTCAAACCACAGGTGCTCTCTTTAGATAGAAAGTGATGACTGAAAGTTTATTTCATGTGGAAAAATGATGAAATTAGAAAATGTCTTTCATTAAGACATTATAGTTATTATTTGGTTATATGGTTTAATCAAGTAATTTATTGGTTATTCAATAAAGTATATTTGAAATGTTAACTATAGTTCCAGAGCATTTCAAATTAGCTTTATCATGGAATTTCAAAGTAAATATATTATTAAAACAAATACATATAGTTAATGAACTGTGATAGTAAATAAAAACAAGTCAAGCATTTTGTGTCCGCATGTATGATACACTGGGTTTCCTGGTGGTTCAGATGGTAAAGAATCTGCCTACAATGTAAGAGACCCAGGTTCAGTCCCTGGGTTGGGAAGATTCCCTAGAGAAGGAAAAGGCAACCCACTCCAGTGTTCTTGGAAAACTCCATGGACAGAGGAGCCTGTCCATGCAGCCTGTAACAGAGATTACAGTGCATGGGGTCACAAAGAGTTGGATATACTGCTGCTGCTGCTACACAAACACTCATATGATATAATGCTGTCATTGTATTAATCTATATAATTTTTGTGGATATTATTTATATTTTATATTTCAATATAGTTGATAATGTTGCATTAGTTTTAGATGTACAGCAGAGTGATTCAGTTTTATGGATATATGTATCTATTTTTCAAATTCTTTCACATTTAGATTGCTGCATAATATTGAGCAGTATTCCCTGTGCTATACAGTAAATCCTTGTTGGTTATCCCTTTTAAATATAGCAGTCTTTATGTCAATCCCAAGCTCACAATCTATCCCTCCCCAATTCACCCTTCTCACACTGGTAACCACAAGTTTTTTTCTCTTAAGTCTGTGAGTCTATTTCCACTTTATAAATAAATTCATGTCCATTTTTTTTTTCAGATGCCACATATAAGCAGTATCATGTGATATTTGTCTTTCTCTGTCTAGCTGACTTAGTATGATCATCTCTAGGTTCATCCATGTTGCTGCAAATGGCATTATTTCATTCTTTTTAATAGTTGAATAATATTCTATTGTATGTATGTACTACATCTTCTTCATCCATTCATCTGTTGATGGACATTTATATTGCTTCCAAGTCTTGGCCATTGTAAACAGCACAGGTTTTGTGTGGTTCTGTGTATTCTTTTCTTGTGTTCAGGTACTCTTGCCCAGTCTCAGCTGGTGTTATGCAGGAACTTCTGTGTCTGAAGGTGTATTCTTGATGTATCCGTGGAGAGAGATGTACTCTATGTCCACCTACTCCTCTTCCATATTGTTCCACTCTATTAATCTATATTTTAAAGTAATTTTAATTTTTCACTAAAATTATTTTCAAGTCAGATAAATCTCTTACAATCTGCTTTACTTTAATAAGTGATTAAAAAACCTTTTGTTTTGAATAATTACTGTTCAGAAGATAGGAAAAAATGGGCAAAAAGAGCATATTTCATTACTACTATTGTTTGACATCTTTTAGCTTTGTAATTGACTTGTTTCCTAAGTACATACTTTTTCAAAATATTAATATAAAAAATAAATAACATTTTTAAGACTATGTAAAGATGTCATACAAAGGAAAAAATATATTTATTTTAGATCATTAAAATGGAGAGTAAGTGGGTGTTATTTAGGTAACTTTCTTTATCTGGACCTTATTTATGGTGTGACTCAGTGTATAACTGATAGGACTGTTTTTGTTGTGCATATACTTGTCTCATGCAGTAAGAGAATATAGAAATACACTTTCAAAATATAAATGTTATGCAGTGCACATGTAAAAAAGTTTCAGCTTATCAAAATGAAAGTTTTTAATCATATGTTTTAAGATATTCAACATATTCAGTAATTCAGCATAGCTTTATATTGGATACTAAATCTCTTTTCCTCTTGAAATTTCTTTATATTTACATTTTCATAACTCACTCCTCTTCCATTGTATCCCTTGTGCATTAGGTTGAACTCTTCTTATTTATGAGACATGTAAATGGCTAACATTGGTTATAAGGGAAAAGTCATTATACAATTAATAGTTGTGTTTTTAAACTGTAAATAATGAATTGGTATTTTATGCTGCTGCTGCTGGTGCTAAGTCACTTCAGTCGTGTCCAGCTCTGCGCAACCCCATAAATGGCAGCCCACAGGCTCCCCTGTCCCTGGGATTCTCCAGGCAAGAATACTGGAGTGGGGTGCCATTTCCTTCTCCTGGTATATTATGAAATATATACAAATAGTATAGATGTGTGTTCTGAAAGTAATTTATATTCTAAAATTTCTGAAGGCTAAGGATATTTAAACATAAGAATCCTATCATATATTTGAATAGAAAAAATTAAGATAAATAATTGTAACTGATTCTTTGCCTTTTTTCCTTTTCAAAAGGTTGCTGTTAATTTAAATGCAACATAGAAGTACTTTTGAAAATTTATGAATGAGACTGTGTACATTTTCATTCAAGTAAATAAAAGATGCTTCACTTAAATTTCTTTTGCAATTTCAGGAATGTTTATAACAGCCTTCATTCTAAATTAGAGACCACATTTATTAAGTAATTGCTTGATATTAATGCTAGAAGTATACAAAGTGTACTCTTTCAAATACATAGTTTGTGCCATAACGTAAAGGAATTTGGAGTTTAGTTACTTTCTTTCATAATAGATTAGTAACAACAACAACAACAACAACAGAGAGAGAGATTTTACTATGGAATGGATGATCTTATTTTATCATGGTGTTTTGCAATCTTGTATTCATTAAAATTTGTTGACAGTAAAACAAAGAAATGCCATTATTTCTGAGGAAAAATAAAAAACCTGTTAACCTCAACGAATCCATTAATATGCTCCAAGCAAGCATCACTTGAAGTATTTATTTTTAAAGAAAGTGAAATTAAATGGAAAACAGACATTTCAGATGCCCTATATTTCTTGTTTCAATACCTTGTATATAGAATTATTGCCATTTTCATGATAGCAGCTCTTAAGATATATGGATAATACTTAAAATGAAATGTATTACTAAATTATTTCAGACTCAAAAAGTTAAGGCTTTTTTCATAAAGTTTGATAGTGATTTAATTTGTGAAAGCTTTTTATACCACAGTTTAGATATGATATTTTCCAGTGATATCACAAATAAGATCATTTTTAAGTACATGCTTCATTATTTAGTTTAATTTTAATTTTAATCCATGGTTAGTATGAGTTTCTTAATGTGTTGCATATAAGATTAAATCTTACACCACACACCAGATGTGAAGTAGCATTTTCCTCAATAAATCATAGTTTATATGCAGATTTTATTTCCTGATTAATGTTGTGCCAAAATTACTAGGCATAAATTCTGTATAATATCTACAATTGTATTATTAAAATCTTGCTTAATTCCTTTTTATAGCTAAAGTAAAATATAATTCAGTTATACCAACGGAAATAAAACTACAGATATTAATTTAGGTGATTTTAGAAGGGAAAGAACTATATAAAGTCATATTAAAATATAGTCATAACTAATATATGTATTGAGAAAAGAATTCATTTTGTATTTAGAGGTAACCAAATTTTTGCATCAAAAATGAAATGTCTCGTCCAGTTAGGTTTTAACAGTTGGTTTCAAAACTGTGTCTTGCTTTTTAATATCCCACACTTCCCAAAATAACAGTATGTAATTATCTAATATCTATACTTGGAGAGGGTGATCATTTTCTTTGTAAAAGAAAGTGAACTTAACTTTAACTTTAAATTAACTTTAAATAGAATAAAGGTAGTACTTATTTCCAGCTTTAGATTACCCTTTTTTATGTCTTAAAAATAACAACAGAGAGAACATCTATAAATTTAAAAAAAATCACATTTTTAAAATAAATGTATAATATATAGTTATAACTGCTACATTTATCATGATGTAATATTTGGAAAATACCTTTGTCTATAATTTCTTACATTAAGCAGATTTGCATTTTGAAAAATTAGATGCCTACTTTTTTCGGATGTCAATTTAAAATTATTTAAATGTATGAGTAAACTATGAGGTTTCCACTTCCTAATAAAAGAGTAATTTAAACTGAAGTGAGCTGGCAGATTAACATTGGTTTCTTTCTGGTTTTAACATTCTGTTTTCTGAAAATAGTGAAACTAAATAACCTAAGTTGTCTTACTATTGATACTGATTACTTTTCAAAAACATATCAAGCAATGCTCTGAATCCCCTATTGCTTGATCTTCTCTGACAACATTGTTTCCTACTTCACCCTCCTCCTCAAATCCTCCTTTTTAGTGTTTTATATTTCTTCCTTTACTCAAACTTTATATGGTGTCTTTTAACATTCTTGTCTCCCATTTTTTGTTTTTACTCATTTTAATTGTTTTTTATTTAATCCAGTGACTTCACTTAAAGAAGCAAAGTTTCTACCAAGCCCTATCACACAAGTCATAAATGAATACAAGTAGAATCTTTCTTTGATACTGAACACATGCTTAATTAAGGTTATATGGAACATGTATATAATATCCTCAAATTTACCCAAATGTTTTCCTCATTTTATATTATCCATTTGGGTTGATAAAAACACCATTGGATTGGTTACCCGAGTGAGAAACTCACTATAAAAATTAATTATAAAATCACTTCTTTAATACCTACACTCCAATCACTTACTAATCCTTGTTGACTTATTGTTTCTATTTCCTTAACATCTTCCCTATCTGTCCCCTTTATTTCTAGGTCTACTGATTTCTTTTAGATCATGTCTTCTGCTTTGAATAATACAAAAGCAAAATTTCAAAAAAAAAAAAAAAAAAAAAAAAGCAAAACCAAAAAAAATAAAAATAAATAAAATAAAATTCTCTAATGTGCTGATGAACAGAAAATACAGACAAGGATGCAGGGCTAATAAATATGTGAAAAAGTGTTCTTATCTGAGGCATAAGTCCCCAGCATGGGCTTCCCTGGTGGCTCAGTGGTAAAGAATCCACCTCCCAATGCAGGAGATGCAGGNAAATTTATTGAGTGTATCTTATGGCTGCAGCAGTGTTCTAATTGCTTTAAATGGATAGTCTTGAGTCATCCGCAACACTACTTAGGCAGCTTTTATCACCTCCCTTTCACAGATGAGCAAACTTGACCGTAAGTGATTGGATAACCTGCCCATTTTTTCTTGGATAGTAGGAGGCAGGGCTGAGATGGGAAACCAGAGTTACTGTACTTTTGATATTTTAGTCACATGATAATCTCAGTTAGTGAGAACAAAAGCTCTTTAGATGAAAGATTCAGAAGTAGTAATGGCAACCCACTCCAGTGTTCTTGCCTGGAAAATCCCAGGGACGGGGAAGCCTGGTGGGCTGCCGTGTATGGGATCGCACAGAGTCGAACATGACTGAAGGGACTTAGCAGCAGCAGCAGCAGCAAGCTGAGTGGACCTCCACATAGTAAAATGGATATGCGAAATTCCACTTCTGACACATTTCTTACTGGGCAAATTCATAATCTACCTTATTTCATTGTTATTTTCACCTTAATTCTGATGTGACTTTATTTTGAACCTGTAAGTGACTTATGGACTTCTCTGGTGGCTCAGTGGTAAAAAATCCGCCTGCCAATGCAGGAGACACAGTTTTGATCCATGGGTCAGGAAGATCCTGGAAAAGATCCACTCCAGTATTCTTGCCTGATAAGTCACATGGACAGAGGAGCTTGGTGGGCTGTAGTCCACGGGATTGGAAAAGAGTTAGACATGACTTAGGGACTGAGCGACAAACAAAAATGACTTACTCTTGTTAATGATGATCACACTGATCTGTTCCTTCCCCAGGAAAGTTTCAGGGCTTCATGACTTCAGCCAGCAAACAAAGGTCAGAAACAGTTTCATCTGAAATATACATTCTCATTTATACTACTACTTGAAGCAATTGACGGTTACTGAATGTCTCAAGTTTTATGAAATTCTGAAGAGTCAGGGTCCCAGCAGAGACTAAATGACTGTATTATGAATAAACGAATATAGAAATCCAAAATTTTATGCATTAACTGGAAACCCATTTTTTCTAATTAAATTGTAACATAAAATTATTGTGACACATTAGTACTTTTATCTCTGGCATATCAGGTTATTTATATATATAATTATTTTCATCTCAAAATATTTTTATTTATTTTTAGGTATTAATCTATATTTTATTTTATATTGATGAACTAGAAACTTTTATATCAGACTATGATTACATATTTACATTAAAAATAAAGACATCACTCAGATATTGTTTTAAACTGGAGAAGGAAATGGCACCCCACTCCAGTATTCTTTCCTGTAGAATCCTGTGGACAGAGGAGCTTGGTGGGCTGCTGTCCATAGGATCACATAGAGTCAGACACGACTGAGGCAATTTAGCAGCAGCACTGTGTTAAACTATTGAGTTGGCTAAAAAGTTGAATTTTCCTGTAAGATGCTATGGAAAAACCCAAACCAACTTTTTGGCCAGCCTAGTACTTCCACAAATTAGCTGGAGTTGCAGGTTTGAGAGTCTAATACAATTCATTATATCGTTCCATTAATTTTATCATTTGGAGGTGGTATTGTAATATCTATGAAATCAAATGAGTTTTGCTTTGTAATTGTTTTCATTATTAATTGCTACATGGCAGACTGTCCACAAACTTTGAATTAAAGTAACAATCACTTTACTATATTTCATAATTTTATGGGTCAGGAAACTAAGCAGAGCTCAGCTGGACAATTCTGCTCCCGACAGCAAAAGCTGACTTCACTTTGTGGTATTCAGCCAGTGCCTGGTGTGGTCTAAAAGGTCAAAGACAAATTAACCTTCCTGCCCAGTGTCTTGATGGGAGTGACTGGACAGTTAGGCTCAGTAGGAACTCTGTTCCTCTTAGCGTGATCTTGGGGCTTCTAGGTGCATTCTCACCACGGTACTCATGACTCTGAAACAGCCTGCCAGGAATATAAGAGTGAGCTTTCCAAGAAGGGCAGAAAGAAACTGCAAGATTCTGATGCCCTAAGTTCTGAAGCACTATTATCTTACCTACCTCATTCAGCTGGCCAAGCAAATCCCTACCTAAGCTCTGATTAAAGAGAAAGAGAGGAATAGATGCTGTTTCTTGATGGAGAAATGATGTACATGTTTAAGAAAAGAAAGTCCTTATGGCAGTCTTGGCTACATCATTGTAGTCAGACACACAGCAAAAATGCTTCAATAACCACAACCCAAATAGTCCAAGATTCCACTAAGATTGTCTAAAAACTTATTTTACCTTTATTTTTTGTATTCAAACTATGCATGTATTTTATCAGTTTTGTTTTATATATATATAATATATGTGTGTATATATACACACACATAGATTATATGCAGCAGTTATATTAATAGAAAATCTCACAGCACGTTTATGTGATTTTTTCTCCTAAAGAATAAGCTTAAAAAGTGACATTATTTATATGCTCAGTTTCTACTTGCAGCCAAACCTCTTTCTCTGTTATCTTTACTTCTATTCTCCATCTCTCTGAGACACAGATGGCTCAAGTTTCAGGAACAAAGATTTAACTTTTTTCATAAACAAATGTGAGCGAATTTGGAATTAAGTCTGGAATAGCAAAAACTTACTTTTTCAACTACTAAGTCCAAAAATATTTTTGGCCACTGAGACTATGTTGAGGACAGATAGAATATTACTGGAGTGGCTTCCTCAAACTCTTCTTCTCTCAAGATATCCTTTTCAAACTATCATCTCCCATGGTATTAGGTTCCATTTTCTGTATTCTTCAATATTTTCACCTATGGGTATTAGAATCTCTTTGGATTGTTACTGCTTGAGGCAAACATCACTTTATATTTAATATAATTTTAATTTTTGTCAGATGAAACAAAACTTTGGCTGAGTCCAGTGTGTTTCTTCATCAATAAATTGTGTGTGAGGAAAAATTGTACCAGAAAGAATTAAGAGTGCATTAAGGGGACTTTCTTGGTGGTTCAGTGGTTAAACCTTCATGTTCCAATGCAGGGGGTCTAGGTTCAGTCCCTGGTCAGGGAGATAAGATGTCACATGCCTAGTGCCCAAAATATCAAAACATGAAACAGAAACAGTATAGTAACACATTCAATAAAGGTCTTTAAAATGGTCCATGTCAAAGAATCTTTGAAAAATAAAAGAAATTACATTATTTAAAAAATATATAGAATGTATTGATCTTGGATCCTAGAATAAATCAGAGATCCACCATGCAATAACATTGGAAATTTTAAGTACTAGGATCTTTATTTTTGTGGTAAAATGTTCATATCCATAGGATTACTTTAATAAAAATATTTACTGTAATAGATTTTCATTGTTCATCACACTCCTTGAACAAATACAACTTGAGCAATATGCTGTTTCTTTTTAAAATTTAAATAAAAATGATTTCAAGATTGAATAATTTTGTTTAGAACTTTTTATCCATGCCTCTGAGTGAGATTGTTCTAGTCAGGTTTGGTAGCAAGTTTACATACTGCTGCTGCTAAGACGCTGCAGTCGTGTCTGACTCTGTGCGACCCCATAGACAGCAGCCCACCAGGATCCACCGTCCCTGGGATTCTCCAGGCAAGAACACTGGAGTGGGTTGCCATTTCCTTCTCCAAGCAAGTTTACATATGCCTCATAAAAGGATTGGAAGTGTTTCCTCCTTTTGTATTCTCTTCAAATGCTTGACAGATATTGGAATTATTCATATACTCTTATATATGTAATAGATAATTGGAATTGCTCTTTAATCCCATTTTATTTGTGGATTTTACTTATTGATTTGTTTCTAATGATTATTTTAGAATTTAGATTATTATTTATTTTATTAGTCTTCTATTTTCCATATCAAAAGGACTTTTAAAAGGAAATTATCCATTTTATATATATATATATAGTTTTTCATAAGTATTGAATTAAAATATTTCAAACAATTATAGTTGTTCATAAATGCATGAAATAAATCAACAAATAATCATCTAAAGAAAAATAATAGTGTTTTCCTGGTGACTTGGTGGTACAGAATTTGCCTGCCAATGCAGGAGACATAGGTTCAGTCCATGATGGGGGAGAATCCCACATGCCATGGAACAGCTAAGCTCGTGTGCCACAACTGTTGAGCCTGTGCTCTTTAGCCTGGGAGCCTCCACTACTGAGGCTGCAGCAAGCACTGAAGCCTCAGTGTCCTAGAACCTGTGCTCCACAAGAGAAGCTACTGCAATGAGAAGTACAGACACGGCAACTAGAGGGTAGCCCCTTCCCTCTGCAATGAGAGAAAAGCCCTTGTATCAATAAGGGTCCAGCACAGTCAAAAATAAATAAATACTTTTATTTTTTCAAAAGAAGAAGAAGAAAATAAGCAGCATGATTCCCATCACCCAGTTAAAGAAATGGATTGTCATTACCAAAATCTTCGGAGGCTGTCTCTTANATAAGGATCCAGCACAGTCAAAAATAAATAAATACTTTTTTTTTTCAAAAGAAGAAGAAAATAAGCAGCATGATTCCCATCACCCAGTTAAAGAAATGGATTGTCATTACCAAAATCTTCAGAGATACATTTCTGTCCTTCTTAATCACATGTTCTTCTTAAAAAAGCAAATTTTTAAATAAATTTAGACAGATATATAGCCTTATTTTGTTTTGCAGTATTAGCACATATATATGCAACCATTTAAAATAACAGTTGTTTAGCTTTCCCTGTTTTGGGGCATTGAAATCCCTTGGACAGAGGAACCTGGTAGGCTACAATCCAATGGGTCATGAACAGTTGGACACAACTGAGCGCCTAAGCACACAAGCACATAAATGGAGTTGCAGTTTGTGTGAAGCCAATTATAATGCACAAAATTAGCTTTGATTGTGTGACAAGAACAATGGCACCCCAAAGAGGTCCATATCCTAGATCTCTGGAACTGGTGAGTATGTTATGTTTCATGGTATAAGGGGTTCTACAGATGTAACGGAGTTTGTGGACCTTAAAGTGGAGAGATCATCAGGATTATTAGTGGGCCCAAATGAATTCTGTGAGCCCTTAAATGCTGAGAACTTTCTCTGGCTGGAATAAGAGAGATGGGGACAGAGAACTGAGAAATGCCAAGCATGAGAAGGAGTGAATGCACCACAGCAATTTTGAAATTACCACTGCAATTTTGAAGTTATAAATTTTGTGGAAAGCATGAGAAGGAAGAGAATTCTGTCAAAAACCAGTCATCTTGGAAGACGATCCCAAGCCCTAGATAAGAACTACAGCCCTAGCCTCAACTTGAGTTTAAATCAGTTGGACCTGAGTACCCCGTTACATCTCCTAGGCTTCTGACCAAGAGAAATCATGAAATAATAAATGGGTGTTGTTTAAGCCACAAAGTTGTGATGATTTTTATGTAAAAATAGAAAATTAATGCAGATGAATTCATGCTAATTTGTATTTCTGTGTATATTTCATTTCACTGATGAATAATGTTTCATTTTGACAATCCTGTAGTTTAGTATCTTTTTGCCATTAGTGTGCATTCCTTCCATTAATTTTTTACAAGGAATAATGCATCTAAAAGTATTTGTATGTTTATTCATATATATGTATATTCACGTGTGTGTGTGTATGTATATATATGTATGTATGTTTCTCTAGGATATGTAGAGGAAGGGGATTATTGATTGCAGATTTTGCTTCTGTTAAAGTTTATATTTCCTAATAGTTTTTAAAAATGATGTAAAAGTTTACACTCTCATAGTTAAAATAAGCTTGCTTATTTCTTTACATCTACAACAAACAGTGTCTCAACTTCATTTGTGTGTGTGTGTGTGTGTGTGTGACTCTGATATTATGTAGTACCATCTTGCTATGATATTAATTTTGTTTTTTTGGTTACTACTCAAGTTAAAAGTATTCCTGAGGAATGCCTCTATACACAGTTTAATGCCCCGCTTCCCCCTTTCTGGTCTTATTCTTACTGATTTTTATGTGCTTCTAAATATTCTAGGTTAGAATCCTTTTTGTCCTTTTTCAGATATTATTATCTTTTTCATTTTTGTGGTTTGACTTTTAGTCTGAAGTATTTAATTAACATAGAAACTAATATTTATTTTACCTTGATAAGATGTATTTATATTTTCTCTAGTGGTTGGCACATGTGTTTTGCAGCCAAAAGATTATCTTAAGTCTTAAAAATATTTGTAAATAAATTTTCTTCAAATCTATTTCACAGTTAGGAATTCATATATCTGGATATGGATGATTTTTGTGAAGCAGGAACTGATTCCCATTGCTTCTGAATATGGATAAATACTGGTCTCAGTACCATATATACAATTGTAAGTTCTTTTTCCACTAAAGTTGACTGTCACGTATTAATTTTTCATAGCTCTGTGCTAGTCATGTTCATTATTCTACTTTATCTCTGTAACATCAGTGCACTTTCTTATTTAGAATAGTTTTCTACTTTGTATTAATATCTGGTACAGCATGTATTTATACCTGGCTCCCCTTGTGGCTCAGCTCGTAAAGAATCCACCTGCAATACAAATGGACCTGGGTTCATCCCTGGATTGGGAAGATCCCCTGGAAAGGGGAAGGCTACCTACTCCAGTATTCTGGCCTGGAGAATTCCATGGACTGTATAGTCCATGGAGTCTCAAAAGAGTTGGACACGACTGAGTGATTTTCACTGTTTTTTCTTCTTCAAGAGTATTTTGACTGTACCTATTTACATAAATTTAAAAATCTGTTTCCAACCTTAAGGAAAATTTCTGTTACCATTTTATATATTGCAGTAAATTTGATATATTTACAAGATTTGCTCTTTTTCCATAAGCTTAATATGTCTTTTCTAAATAAAATATTTTAATGCAGTTATACTTTTTAAAGTACTATATCATTTTTATGCAGTATTGTTATTTTAAATTTTAAAAATACAGGTTATTTTTATTATTCAGTAATTTAAAAATTANATATTCTAGGTTAGAATCCTTTTTGTCCTTTTTCAGATATTATTATCTTTTTCATTTTTGTGGTTTGACTTTTAGTCTGAAGTATTTAATTAACATAGAAACTAATATTTATTTTACCTTGATAAGATGTATTTATATTTTCTCTAGTGGTTGGCACATGTGTTTTGCAGCCAAAAGATTATCTTAAGTCTTAAAAATATTTGTAAATAAATTTTCTTCAAATCTATTTCACAGTTAGGAATTCATATATCTGGATATGGATGATTTTTGTGAAGCAGGAACTGATTCCCATTGCTTCTGAATATGGATAAATACTGGTCTCAGTACCATATATACAATTGTAAGTTCTTTTTCCACTAAAGTTGACTGTCACGTATTAATTTTTCATAGCTCTGTGCTAGTCATGTTCATTATTCTACTTTATCTCTGTAACATCAGTGCACTTTCTTATTTAGAATAGTTTTCTACTTTGTATTAATATCTGGTACAGCATGTATTTATACCTGGCTCCCCTTGTGGCTCAGCTCGTAAAGAATCCACCTGCAATACAAATGGACCTGGGTTCATCCCTGGATTGGGAAGATCCCCTGGAAAGGGGAAGGCTACCTACTCCAGTATTCTGGCCTGGAGAATTCCATGGACTGTATAGCCCATGGAGTCTCAAAAGAGTTGGACACGACTGAGTGATTTTCACTGTTTTTTCTTCTTCAAGAGTATTTTGACTGTACCTATTTACATAAATTTAAAAATCTGTTTCCAACCTTAAGGAAAATTTCTGTTACCATTTTATATATTGCAGTAAATTTGATATATTTACAAGATTTGCTCTTTTTCCATAAGCTTAATATGTCTTTTCTAAATAAAATATTTTAATGCAGTTATACTTTTTAAAGTACTATATCATTTTTATGCAGTATTGTTATTTTAAATTTTAAAAATACAGGTTATTTTTATTATTCAGTAATTTAAAAATTATAACAACTATTTGAACTAATTATTTTGTCACAATTTTTCATGCATCTCAGAACATCCTTCTTAGATATCCTAGAGGTAGAATTTAGTGAGATTTTGTTGTTGAAACGTTTTCTGCACTTTGACCTATTTTTGAATGATGATTTGCCAGAATTAACATTCTATTTCATGCATCATTTTGAAGATACTTTACTGTTCTATGTGTTTCAATGTTGCTTCTCTGTTGACTGCTGTCAGTTAAACTGATACTTGAAAATCATATGACCTTTCTGTCTGGATTCTTTTAAAATGTTCTTCCTCTTTTGTGTTTAGCAAATTTCACACGTTGGGTGAAGATATGGTTATTTTTGGTAGCATATTGGTAAACTAACTTTCCAGATAAAAACCTGTGACTTGTAATGTTTGCTGATTTCCATTGTGTAAATATTTCCATCATGACCCATTCAAGTTACCAGGCTTTCAAACATCAGCAGGCAAATTCCTGAACATTTAACAAATGACTCTGGTGGGACGAAGTAAAGTAGCTCCAGCACATCCATGCCCTTTGTTAGTTTACCATGTAATGAAGCCATTTACTTACTGAATCCAAGGTGCCATGAATTTCATCGATTTTGAAGTGCTCAGTATCTCTTTGTATTTTTTTCTCTGTCTCATCCTGAAGCTTCAATTATATTTGAATGCCTCAATCTGTCCTTTACATTTCCCAGACTCCTCCATTTTATCAAATTTTTTCTAAGTAGCACTTTGAATAATATATTTGGACCTCTTTTTCTGTAAATACATTTTTAAAATTCATTTTGTCATCTGGATTTCAGTCTACAAATATCCCTGACTTGTTGTCATATTTGCTACTACAGCACCCCCACTAATGATAATTAAAACATTTTCTCTTCAATAAATCATTAAAACTCAAGGTTCCAAATTACTGGCATCAGTAGAAACTTGCAAGATAACTTTTACCTTTGGCTTAAGTGTTTTATTTGCACCCATTTTAGTCCTCTCTTACTTTCTTTGACTTACTATTATTGCTTTATTATGATTTCTATCAAAAATGTGAAAATATATCTGTTATAATCAGAATTCATAAGTGTTTATAAAAGAGAGTTTTAAGAATATTTACTTTGACATATTGTCAAGATACTAAAGTATTTTTATATGCAAATAAAAGGTAAAGTAAATTAGAAAATTACTCAAACGATAAAAGCAAATGCTGTTCATAACATTGTGCATTATGTGTAAATAGGTAGAAATGGTTTACTGCTACAGATCTCTCCTTTACCCATTATGTACTTATTTTGATATAGTTACAGTTTTGGTATGTCACTTGAATTGAGGCTATAATTGTTTATTTAGAATAAAACATGCAAATCATTTTTTATATCAAAACCCTTTGTATTTTGCTTGTTATATTAAAAAATAATGTTTCATGCAGGCATTATGTAAAGATATCAAGAAACGTGTTGTGGGACAACATATAACTGGTTTATTTTTCTTCAGGGACAGATTCAATTTTGTTTCGTAAAACCATTTGCATATACATATATGACTCATACTGGTGAAATGTGCAGGTGTCTTTTAACATGATATATTATTCTGAAACTTTCTATACTATAAGAGTTAGAACTTGTTATTTGCAGTTATGGAAATGTTTTTTTCTGTAATTTTTTCTACACCAACTTTATATAGAGTCCCAAAACTATGCTCAATAAAAAATTATAGTAGTAGTTGGTATTTAAGTTGTATTTAGTGCAATTTAGCATCATTTATAGGGAACAAGGGCTTCCCCTCCGGTGCGGTGGTAAAGAGTATGCCTGCCAATGCAGGAGATGTGGATTTGATTCCTGGGTGGGAAAGATACCCTGGAGAAGAAGTGGCAACCCAATTCAGTATTCTTGCCTGGAAAATCCATGGACAGAGGAGCCTGCCAGACTACAGTTCATGGAGTAAAAAAGAGTCAGACACAATTGAGCAGAAAACACACACACACACACATATATACACAGGCAACAAACTAGAGAAACATTTTTTATATACAATCTAATACTTTATTTCTTAATAACTTGTCATGCATTTTGACAGCATTCAGAAAAGTAAACAAGTGAGAGTAAAGCAGTTTTGTGGTCTCTGCTTCTAAATTTTCTTTTATTCCTGCATGTAATACACAGATGTCAGGCCATAAATTATTGTGAAAACAAACTGACTTTACAGTCAGCTATTTATAATTTTTTTCTTGAAGACAGCCTAATAGTATTTGAAAATGAAGAAAAAGACAAAGATTATTCTATTTTCTTAAATTATTTGCATGGACCATATGACATTATCAAAAATGGTACTTTGAAAACCTCAGTATTCTTAATTACTAGTTTTTATTTAGTGATTCTTATAGTGAACATATTTAAATCTTTTAAATCAAAATTACAAATGTATGCGTAAAAAGTTTCTCTAGAAAGAACACAAAAGTTCCCTAACCATATTTCCAACTTAAAATTACATAAGAAATCATTATAAAACAATAACCCCAAAAATACCTAGTGTGAAAATTCCAGATGGCGCTAGTGGTAAAGAACCCGCCTGCCAATGCAGGAGATATAAGAGACACAGTGTGATCCCTGGGTTGGGAAGATCCCTTGGAGGAGGGCATGAACACCCACTCCAGTATTCTTGCCTGGAGAATCCCATGGACAGAGAAGCCTGGTGGGCTACAGTACATGGGATCACCAAGAGTCAGGTACAATTGAAGCGACTTAGCAAGCATGTATGAAAGCATGCATTTATCCTTTCTAAAGTACACCAGTCAGATGTGGCCCTCATAATGTAAATTTATTAAAAAACTCAATGTATCTTTTCTTATTGCTATTTGAGTTCCCGATAAAATTCTTGTGTACAGATCTCTTTGAAAAGGATATTATTTTTTATCAGTTTTATAATCCTTTGCATTTTCTTCATGAGATGTCTTTTTAAAATTCAATGTTGAAACCTGTATACTGTGGATATTTACATTGCCTTTATTAAAGATACCTTCTGCATTTTTAAATCTCTTTTACAGTGACAATATGATTTACTGTAGTTATGACTATATGAACATCTGGATCCAGAATGTAGCTACATATTACATGACTTCACACTTTCATATATGAGATTTCTATACTAATTTTGAATAGTTTTCTTATTTAGGTAAAATTCACATTATAATTTGATGTACAGTGACATTTAGTGCTTTTGCAGCATTGTACAACCACTGCCTCTCTAGTTTTAAAACTTTTCACTGCCTCACATAAACACCCTGTTAAACAATTATTTTCGTCCCCCTCCCCATACTCTGACAATCACCAGTCTACTTTGTGCATCTGTGGATTTACCTATTCTTGATATTTCGTATAGCATTAACCATGCAATATAAGAAATTTTATTGCTTTGAAATCTGGCTTCTTTCACTTAGCATACTGTTTGTGAGGTTCAGCCAAATTGCACTGTTTGTCAATACTTCATTTTTATGGCTGAATAATATTCCATTGTATGTCTGAAGTGAAAGTGTTAGTCACTCACTTAGTCATGTTTGACTCCTTGCAACTCCTGAACTGTATAGCCTGCCAGGTTCCTCTGTTTATGGAATTCTCCAGGCAAAAATACTGGAATGAGTAGCCATTCCATTCTCCAGAGGATCTTCTGACCCAAGAATTGAACCCATGTTTCCTGCATTGCAGGCAGATTCTCTACCATCTGAGCCACCAAGGAAACCCATTTATTAATCCCTTTATTTGGTGGATATTTTTGTTGCTTCCACCATCTGGTTATTGTAAATAGCATTGCTATGAACATTTGTAGTTGTCTGAATATTTATTTTCAGTTCTATTGGGTATATACCCAAGAATTGAGTTACTGGATTATATGATAATTCTGGATGTAAATTTTCCAGAAACCAAAATATAAGTTAAGGAATAAGGTTAGCACCTTTATAAAAGATATTGCAGAGAGCTTCTCTTGCTCATTCTGCTGTATGTGGGTACAGCGAGAAGATGAATCTCTGAACTAGGAAGCAGTTTCTCATCAAACACCTCATCTATTGTGCTTTTACCTTAAACTCCCTGGCTTCTAAAACTGCAAGAAGTTTCTGATGTTTATATGCCATGCAGTCTATGATATTCTGTTGCAGCAGTCTAAATGGAATAATATAATATTGTTTGATGCAAGAGCCTTCAATTTTATGAAGTCCAACATATTTATGTTTTGTTCTGTCTTGTGTTTTTGATGTCTAAGAATCCATTGTCAATCTGATGTCATGAAGACTTACCCATATATTTTCTTTTTAATTCTTTTATAGTTTTAGCCCTTATATTAAAGATATTAGTCTATTTTGGGTGAATTATTATATATGGAGTGAGGCAGGGAGTCCAACATGATTTTTTTAAGTATATCCCTACCTTATTGCCCCAGCACTGTTTGTACAGAGAGGATTCTTTACCCCTATTGAATAATCTTGACACTCTTTTCAAAAATCAATTGGCCAAAGATCCTTGGGTTTGTTCTAAATCCTTAATTCTATTCTGTTGCTCTATATGTTTGCTCTTATGCCACTATCACACTATTTTGATGATTGTAGCTCTCTGGTAAGTTTCAAAATCAAGCTCTGTATTTTTCTAATTATTTTTATTTTTTCAGTAGTTTGACTAATCAGAACCCCTTGTAATTCCATATGAATGTAGGATCAGCTTTTACATTTCTTAAAACAAACAAACACACACACAAAAGTCATTGAAATTTTCACAGCAATTACATTTTATGTGTAGATTGTTTTGGGGCATATTGCAGTCTTAAAAAATACTAAGTCCATGCCTTTCCATTTAGGCATTCTTTATTTTATCAATATCTTACAATTTTTAGTATACAGGTGTTTTACGTTATTGATTAATTACTAGAAATTTTATTCTTTGTGATACTGTAAGAAGTAAAGTTATTTTCTTAATTTTCTTTACATTGGTGCATTGCTTGTGTATAGAAGCACAACTGATGTGAGCTGATTTTCTTTTTATTTTATTTTAATTTTATTTTACTTTACAATACTGTATTGGTTTTGCCATACATTGACATGAATCTGCCACGGGTGTATATGAGCTCCCAATCCTGAACCCCCCTCCCACCTCCCACCCCCTATCAT
>SJYW01037178.1:263545-273636 GCA_006410735.1 Raphicerus campestris | reverse complement strand
CCTCCCACCTCCCACCCCATATCATCTCTCTGGATCATCCTCATGCACCAGCCCCAAGCATCCTGTATTCTGTATTGAACATAGACTGGCGCTTCGTTTCTTACATGATAGTATACGTGTTTCAGTGCAATTCTCCCAAATCATCCCACCCTTTCCCTCTCTCTCAGAGGCCAAAAGTCTGTTCTATACATCTGTGTCTCTTGCTGTCTCGCATAGAGGGTTATCATTACCGTCTTTCTAAATTCCATATATATGTGTCAGTATACTGTATTGGTGTTTTTCTTTCTGGCTTACTNTAAGTGTACAAAAAAGATCTTCATGAACCAGATAACTACCATGGTGTGATCACTCATCTAGAGCCAGACATCCTGGAATGTGAAGTCAAGTGGGCCTTAGAAAGCATTACTACAAAAAAAGCTAGTGGAGGTGATGGAATTCCAGTGGAGCTGTTTCAAATCCTGAAAGATGATGCTGTAAAAGTGGTGCACTCAATATGCCAGCAAATTTAGAAAACTCAACAGTGGCCACAGGACTGGAAAAGGTCAGTTTTCATCCTAATCCCAAAGAAAGGTAATGCCAAAGAATGCTCAAACTATTACACAATTGCATTCATCTCACATGCTAGTAAAGTAATGCTCAAAATTCTGCAAGCCAGGGTTCAGCAATACGTGAACTGTGAATTCCCTGATGTTCAAGCTGGTTTTAGAAAAGGCAGAGGAACCAGAGATCAAATAGCCAACATCTGCTGGATCATGCAAAAAGCAAGAGAGTTCCAGAAAAATATCTACTTCTGCTTTATTGATTATGCCAAAGCCTTTGACTGTGTGGATCACAATAAACTGTGGAAAATTCTGAAAGAAATGACAATACCAGACCACCTAACCTGCCTCTTGAGAAATCTGTATGCAGGTCAGGAAGCAACACTTAGAACTGGACATGGAACAACAGACTGGTTCCAAATAGGAAAAGGAGTACATCAAGGCTGTATACTGTCACCCTGCTTATTTAACTTCTATGCAGAGTACATCATGAGAAATGCTGGACTGGAAGAAACACAAGCTGGAATCAAGATTGCCGGGAGAAATATCAATAACCTCAGATATGCAGATGATACCACCCTTATGGCAGAAAGTGAAGAAGAACTAAAGAGCCTCTTGATGAAAGTGAAAGAGAAAAGCAAAATGTTGGCTTAAAGCTCAACGTTCAGAAAACAAAGATCATGGCATCCGGTCCCATCCTGATGGAGAAACAGTGGAAACAGTGTCAGGCTTTAATTTTGGGGGCTCCAAAATCACTGCAGATGGTGACTGCAGCAATGAAATTAAAAGACGCTTAGTCCTTGGAAGAAAAGTTATGACCAACCTAGATAGTATATTCAAAAGCAGAGATATTACTTTGCAGACTAAGGTCTGTCTAGTCAAGGCTATGTTTTTTCCCTGTGGTCATGTATGGATGTGTGAGTTGGACTGTGAAGAAGGCTGAGTGCCGAAGAATTGATGCTTTTGACCTGTGGTGTTGGAGAAGACTCTTGAGAGTCCCTTGGACTGCAAGGAGATCCAGCCAGTCCATTCTAAAGGAAATCAGCNGGAAGAAGGCTGAGCGCTGAAGAATTGATGCTTTTGAACTGTGGGTGGTGGAGAAGACTCTTGAGAGTCTCTTGGACTGCAAGGAGATCCAACCAGTCCATCCTAAAGGAGATCGGTCCTGGGTGTTCATTGGAAGGACTGATGCTAAAGCTGAAACTCCAATACTTTGGCCCCCTCATGGAAGAGTTGACTCATTGGAAAGAACTCTGATGCTGGGAAGGATTGGGGGCAGTAAGAGAAGGGGACGACAGAGGATGAGATGGCTAGATGGCATCACTGACTTGATGAACGTGAGTCTGAGTGAACTCCGGGAGTTGCAGCACGCCAGTCCNATACTTTGGCCCCCTCATGGAAGAGTTGACTCATTGGAAAGAACTCTGATGCTGGGAAGGATTGGGGGCAGTAAGAGAAGGGGACGACAGAGGATGAGATGGCTAGATGGCATCACTGACTTGATGAACGTGAGTCTGAGTGAACTCCGGGAGATGGTGATGGACAGGGAGGACTGGCGTGCTGCAATTCATGGATTCGCGAAGAGTCTGACACGACTGAGTGACTGAACTGAACTGAACTGAATTTTCTTCTCTAACACTATATTCATATATAAGAAATGATTGCTGGATGAGAGTTCCTAAGTCTGTTCTCTGCACTTTCACCCTTGTAATTTATGTTTACTTTCCATTTAGCCAAAGAAATATATACATACAGTCAACACAAGCATTATGGTAAATAGAGAAATAATTAATTCTGTTACCTCTTGATAAGAGGGAATAGTATATAATTTTTTACATTTAAGTAAACCTAAATATTCATAAATAAATAACCTGCACATTTTAATATTTAATAGTTTATTAAAGCTATTCATGAATGTAAGTTTCTGAGACAAAATATAATATAATTAACATACATGACATGGCCTCTATATGTAATTAATTTATTATTAATTAATTTTAATTGTTAGTGACACACATTTGACATTTAACATGTAAGCTAGCATGCTTTTTATATCAATTAACTCACTTATGTAATGTTAATTAGCAGTTCAAGAATTAACTACTATGAAATCAGTTTGTCATAGACTACTATTTAAGTGCTAATGAGTCAAAATTCCTTGCAATTAGAAGAGAAATATGCAATTTAGCCAAATAAATATTCTATATTTTGTGTGAAATAACCAATAGCAAAATACTTTTTGAATATATAGGATCCTTTTTGATGAATCAATATCTTTTTGATAAATAATATTTCAGAACTTATTTATCTACTATATTATACATCTTTATTACTGTAATTATTCTAAGAATATTTAGAGCAACAGTAAAAACATAAGATGGAGACAGAAGTTAAGGTTACAAAGAAATCAGTTATTAAGAAACAAAGTATAACATGAGATTTCTTTCTAATCCTCTTATTGTGTTTATTTATGGCTTCTTGGAAAATAGCTCTGTACTGAGATGGGCATTGCATTGTAACTATTCTAGTTAGAAAGGGATGAGAACCCCAGTTCAGATTTTCTTAGATGAAAAAGCAGGCTTCCCTGGTGGCTCACATAGTAAAGAAATTGCCTGTAATACAGGAGACCTAGGTCTGATCTCTGGGTTGGGAAGATCCTCTAGAGAAAGAAATGGCATCCCACACCAGTATTCTTGCCTGGGAAATCCCATGGACAGAAGAGTCTGGCGGGCTACAGTCCATGGGTTCACAAAGAGTCAAATATCACTGAGCAACTAACAGTTTCACTTTTAGGTGATAAGGCATGTGTTGTCTTACATAAAATATGATGACGTCTGTTATCACACAGTATCACAGCATCAGCAAACTGGTATTCTCTCTCTGTGTCTTTCTCCCTCTCTCCTCTTGGTCTGACTTCCCTCTTCTGCTGCTGCTAAATCACTTCAGTCGTGTCCGACTCTGTGTGACCCCATAGACATAGATGGCAGCCCACCAGGCTCCCCCGTTCCTGGGATTCTCCAGGCAAGAACACTGGAGTGGGTTGCCATTTCCTTCTCCAATGTATGAAAAGGAAAAGTGAAAGGGAAGTCGCTCAGTCGTGTCGGACTCTATGCAACTCCATGGACTGCAGTCTATCAGGCTCCTCCATCCATGGGATTTTCCAGGCAAGAGTACTGGAGTGGGGTGCCATCGCCTTCTCTGGCAGGATCTAAATTTGATAGCTCTTCTCTAACTCAGGCTTAAGTTTTCCTGAGTTAAAAAATGTGCATTTTTTCCTCTGCCATTTAATTAAAATTCTCCATGTTGGGTATCATTAATGTGGATTAAGTCATATGCCCATCTCTGAAGAAATAATTATGATCAATGAATATAATACTAATACTTATGAAGACTAAATCATATACTGACTGCCAGTGATGCTGAAAAATATGCTGTTAAAAATCACAAAATGAAGAAAAAGTGAAAAGGAAATGAAGTAGAAAAACAATTATACAAAGAAAAAAAAAGTCTGCCAATCAGAAAATTCAACTATTGCTTTCCCTCTACATTACATCTTTGGTCTCGTGTACCAATCGGTTTTTATAACTCACATTGTAAGTATCATTATCAATCAAGAGATATATTCAGAATTTTATACTTTTATCAGAAAAAGGGAAATATGCTGAGCAAAGTGTAACCACAGAAATCCACTATTAGAACAGGTCTTATCTTAGCATTTCTAAAGTCATAATCTAGGGAAAAAAAATCCTCAGTTTTAAATGGAAACAGTGGAGAAATACCTTGTAGACTAATAAGATAGAGTTGTAGGCTGGAAACACTGAATCGTCTGCCAGTTTGTGATTGTGTCATAAAAGTGCTAGAAGAAAAGCATATAAATAAAAATATGAATAACTAGTTTTTCTTATACATGTTGTTCAGTCACTCAGTCTTGTCCAGCTCTTTAAGAACCCATGTACTGCAGCATGCCAGGCTTCTCTGTCCTTCACCATCTCCTGGAGCTTGCTGAAACTCATGTCCATTGAATCGGTATGCCATCCAACCAACTCATCCTCTGTCACGCCCTTCTCCTCCTGCCTTCAATCTTTCCCAAAATCAGGGTCTTTTCTAGTGAGTCGGCTTTTCACATCAGGTATCCAAAGTATTAGAGTTTCACCTTCAGCATCAGTCCTTCCAATGAATATTCAGGACTGATTTCATTTGATTGACTGATTTGATCTCCTTGCAGTGAAAGGGACTTCAAGTGTCTTCTCCAACAGCAGTTCAAAAGCATCAGTTTTTCGGTGCTCAACTTACTTTATGGTCCAACTCACATCCATCCATGACTACTGGAAAAACAATAGCTTTGATGAGATGGACCTTTGTTGGCAAACTAATGTCTCTGCTTTTTAGTGTGCTGTCTAGGTTGGTCATATCTTTTCTTCCAAGGAGCAAGCGTCTTTTAATTTCATGGCTGCAATCAACATCTGCAGTGATTTGGGGCCCAAGAAAAGAAAGTCTCTCACTGTTTCCATTGTTTCCCATCTATTTGTTATGAAGTAATGGGGCCAGATACCGTGATCTTGGTTTTTTGAACGTTCATTTTTAAGCCAGCCTTTTGCTTCTCCTTAGTTCCTTTAGCTTTCTGCCATAGGAGTGGTGTCATCTGCATATCTGAGGTTATTGATATTTCTCCTGGCAAACTTGATTCCAGCTTGTGCTTTATCTAGTCCAGCATTTTGCATCATGTACTCTGCATATAAGTTAAATAAGCAGGGTGATGATATACAGCCTCTTTCTCAATTTGGAACTAGTCCATCTTTCCATGTCCAGTTCTAATTATTGCTTTTTGACCTGCATACAGGTTTCTCAGGAGGCAGGTAACTTGGTCTGGCATTCTATCTCTTGAAGAATTTTCAACAGTTTGTTTGGATCCACACAGTCAAAGGCTTTAGTGTAGTCAATGAAGCAAAAGCTTTTCTGGAATTCTCTTGCTTTTCCTATGATCCAACGGATGTTGGCAATTTGATCTCTCTCTGCCTTTTCTAATCCAGCTTGAACATCTGGAAGTTCACAGTTATGGAAGCCTTGCTTGGAGATTTTTGAGCATTATTTGCCAGCGTGTGATATGAGTACAATTGTTCAGTAGTTTGAACATTATTTGGCTTTGCCTTTCTCTAGGATTGGAATGAAAACTGACCTTTTCCAGTTCTATGTCCACTGCTGAGTTTTCCAAATTTGCTAGCATATTGAGTGTAGCACTTTTACAGCATCATCTTTTAAGATTTGAAATAGCTCAACTGAGATTCCATCACCTCTACTAGCTTTCTTTATAGTGATGTTTCCTAAGACCCACTTGACTTCACACTCCAGGATGTCAGGCTCTAGATGTGTGTTCACACCATTGTGGTTATCTGGGTTGCAAAGAGTCAGACATGACTCAGCGACTACATAACAAAGATATATTTTGAATAGTTCTTCTATGTATTCTTGTCACCTCTTAGTATCCTCTCCTCTGTTAGGTCTATACTGTTTGTTTCCTTTATGATGCCCATCTTTGCATGAAATGTTTCCTTGGTATCTCTAATTTTCTGGAATATCTCTAGTCTTTCCCATTCTATTGTTTTCCTCTATTTCTTTGCATTGATCACTGAGGAAAACTTTCTTATCTCTCCTTTCTATTCTAGTACCTTTACACTCAAATGGGTATATCTTTTCTTTTCTCCTTTGCCTTTCACTTTTCTTCTTTTCTCAGTTATTAAGGCCACCTCAGACAATCATTTTTACTTTTTGCATTCTTGGGGATGGTTTTGATCACTACCTCCTGTAAAATGTCACAAACCTCTATCCATAGTTCTTCAGGCACTCTTTGAGATCTAATCTCTTGAATCTTTGTCACTTCCACTATACTCATAAGGGATTTGATTTAGTCATACTTGAATGTTGCTGCTGCTGCTAAGTCACTTCAGTTGTGTCCGACTCTGTGCGACCCCATAGACGACAACCCACCAGGCTCCCCCATCCATGGTATTTTCCAGGCAAGAGTACTGGAGTGGCTTCATACTTGAATGGGCTAGTGGTTTTTTCCACTTTCTTCAATTTAAGTATGAATTTGGCAATAAGGACTTATTATCTGAGACACAGTCATTTCTTATAATAAAGAAATAAATTTATAGACCTGTAATTATTGCAATAAAATATACTAAAGAATACCTACAATAGGGGAGTTGAGTTCAGTTGCTCAGTTGTGTCCAACTGTTTGCAACACCATGGACTGTAGCGCTCCAGGCTTCCTTGTTNTTTCTTATAATAAAGAAATAAATTTATAGACCTGTAATTATTGCAATAAAATATACTAAAGAATACCTACAATAGGGGAGTTGAGTTCAGTTGCTCAGTTGTGTCCAACTGTTTGCAACCCCATGGACTGTAGCGCTCCAGGCTTCCTTGTTCATCAACAACTTCCGGAGCTTGCTCAATCTCATATCCATTGAGTTGGTGATGCCATCCAACCATCTGATCCTCTGTTGTTCCCTTCTTCCTTTGTTTTTAATCTTTCCCAGCATCAGGGTCTTTTCCAAAGAGTTGGTTCTTCATATCAGGTGGCCAAAGTTTTGGAGCTTCAGTGTCAGTCCTGCCAATGAATATTCANTTTGTATGTTGAGTTCTCCTTGCCTTATATGAATAAAATCGACTTGGTCATGGTGTCAAGTCTTTATTTATTTAAATTATTTAAATTGAAAAATAATTGCTTTACAGAAGTTGTTGTTTTCTGCCAAACACCAACATGAATCAGCCATAGGTATACATATGTCCCCTCCCTCCCATCTTCCTCTCTATCCCACCCCTGTAGGTTGTTAGGGAGCCACTGTTTGAGTCCCTGAGTTAGTCAGCAAATTCCCATTGGCTCTCTACTTTATATATGGTAATGTAAGTTTCCATGTTACTCTCTCCATACATCTCATCCTCTCCTTCCTCCCCTCCCCTTCCATCTGTTCTCTGTGTCTGTTTCTCCAAATCTTTTTAATATGTGTTGAAGTTGGTTTGCAAGTATTTTAATTTTGCATCAGTATTCATCAGGGGTATTGGTTTCTAGTTTTCCATTCTTGTGTCTTTGGGAAGTCAGCAAACTATTAGAACCATGTCTGCTCCATAGAATTAGCAGGATTAGAGGTAATTCTTCTGTAAATGTTCGGTAGAATTTGGTCCTATATTTTCCTTACAGGTTTCTGACTACTTTTTAAATCTCTCTAGTTATAATGGGCTGCTTCCCTGGTGACTCAAATCATCAAGAATCTGCCTGCTGTGTGGGAGATCCAGGTTCTATCCCTGGTTTGGAAGATTCCCTGGAGAAAGGAATGGCTGTCTAGTCCAGTCTTCTTGTCTGGAGATATTCCATAAACAAGGGAGCCTTGTTGGCTACAGTCCATGAGGTCACAAAGAGTCAGACATGACTGAGTTGCTAACACTTTCACTTTCAACACTTGTCAGTATTTTTTATTTCTTAATAACTAAAACAGTTTCTATGTTTCTGAGAATTTGCCAGTATCTCCTGTATTTTGTCACTTATAGGCATTATCGGTCATAGTACTTCCTTATCTTTTTGACTTCAGTTGTAATCACTCCTGTTTCATATCTGTTTTTAGTTATTTGAATCTTTTTTTCTCTTTTTATTAGTCATGGTGGGGGTTTTCCTATATACTTTTTTCAAAACATCAGCTCTTGGTTTGTTGATTTTTATATTTTTCTACTTTCTATTGTATCTCTGGTTTCTTATTTACATGTTTCCTTGTGCTAAACTTGAGTTTGTTTTCTGTTTTCTCCTTCCTAGAGGTCTAAAAACAGATTTCTGATTTTCAGATTTAAGATCTTTTCTTTTTTTTACTGTAAGCATGTAGCAGTTCAGACTTTCATTTTAGTATAGTCTTCTCTCTGTGTTACAAATTTTGTAATGTTGTCTTTTCGTTTTCATCCATGTATTTAAAAATTTCCACGTGATTTTTTTTTTTTCCTTTGACCCATTTGTGGTGTAAGAGAGAGTTGTTTAATGTTCACCTTTGGGGAATTTTCTTTTTTTCTTGTGTTTATTTCGTTGTTAGCGAAGATACTTTTATGGTCAGTCTCTTAAAATGGTTAATTTTGACCTAACATGTGGTCTTGTATACAGAATGTTTTATGTGTCCTTGAGATACATGTGTTTTTTGCTTTTGTTGGGCCGTGTGGTCTGTACATGTCTGTTCCATGTTTGTTTCATTTTTCTGAGAGATGTAATGTTAGATGTATACATATTTTTACTTGTTACAGCTTTTTGGTAAATTGACCGTTTTATCGTTACACAGTATTTATCTCATTGCACTTTTTTTTTCTTCAGTTTATTTTGTCTGATATAACAGTCTTCCCTGCTCTTTAGGATGGACTGTCTTTTTCCATCCTTTCACTTTTCACCTTTCCATGTCCTTAGGTTTGTGAGTACTACCTGTTTCAACTCTCTGACAAACTCTGTGTCTCTTGCCCTGGTTTTTTCCTCCTGTTAGTTCTTCTAGTGGCCCCTGCTCCTGTGCATCATATGGTGGTGAAAGACAGGCACCCTGGACAGCTCCTTTTATGCCACTGTAATTTCAGAAGGAATGTATTGAATATTTCCTTCCTATCATGATGTTTCTTGAGATAGTCTTGCTTAATAACTATATTTTTTTTCCATATTGTTTTTTGCCATGATTTTTAATTCCCCAGAAGTTTTTTTAGTTTGCTATTGTGGTTGGTTTTTTTTTTTTTGGGTGGGGGGTGTCATAATCTAATGACTCTTCTAAGTTTAAATCACTGTTTATCAATGGAAAAAAAAAGCAAAGAGAGCCTTTGGCTTCTGTTAGTGCCTTGCTATGTCAATCTAAATGGATAAAATTATATTTGTATCTTTGTATATGGTAATTTTATTATGAATCGAGTTCAAGTATTCTTTTATTTTAATGTTCTTACCAGTTTTCGTTTGGTAGCCTAGTATAGAATCGTGTTGACAAACTCAGCTGAATACAAAGGATACATTTTTATCGTCTCAAAGATGCTGAAACACATGTGAATGAAAGGATGATATAAAATTGTCCAAAAAATCTTTCAAAAGACGAATCCTCTCATGTTAGTATGTTTTTTATAGATAAGCATGCATGCATGTGCAAGTCTGTGGTTTAGATAGAAGACATCATGATTTAAAAACTACATACCAGAAAAAAAAAAACCAAAACTACATACCACCTTTTCCTTTCAGCTGAAATTATGTTATCAGTGTAGTCTGTGGCCTTGAAATTTTCTAAACAATTCTGTTAGTGTTTTATATAGTAAATTACTAACAGTTGTGTTTCTGTATTCACGTCTATAATGAGCTTTCATGCCATTCCACACTGTTCACCTTTGACTTTTTTTTTCATATTAATACAATATTTATTTGTTTTCCTTCTGTCAGACCCTGAGCCCACCACTTTCCCCAGGCTGCCTGGGTAGTTCCAGGAAAGGGAACACACAGGGCAGACACAGCAGAAAGAACTATGGGAGGTGGAAAGAGCTCCTTCACATTGTGAAGAA
>SJYW01037178.1:230270-242682 GCA_006410735.1 Raphicerus campestris | reverse complement strand
TCATAGATTCTGATTCTAGACTGTGATTCAAAGCTGGTTGTCCTGCTCAAAAGCATTGAGATTTTAGCATGTTTCTTTAGATTTGTGTGTCAGTATTCTCACTTTAAAATGGAATTACTAATAGTACCAACCTTGCTGTTGTTCAGTCACTCAGTTGTAGCCGACTATTTGTGATGCCAAGCACTGGAGCACGCCAAGTTTCCCTGTCCTTCACTATCTCCCAGAGCTTGCTCAAACTCATGTCCATTGAGTTGGTGATGCCATCCAACCATCTTATCCTCTGTCACTCCCTTCTCCTTCCTTCAGTCTTTCTCTGCATCAGGGTTTTTTTCAATGAGTTGGCTCTTCACATTAGGTGCTTCAAATTGAGCATCAGTCCTTCCAGTGAATATTCAGGTTTGATATCCTTTAGAATTGACTGTTTGATCTCCTTGCTGCCCAAGGGATTCTCAAGAGTCTTCTTCAGCACCACAATTTGAAAACATCAATTCTTCGGTGCTTAGCCTTCTTAATGGTCCAACTCTCATATCCACATGACTGCTAGAAGAACCATAGCTTATACTACACGGACCTTTGTTGGTAAAGTAGTGTCTCTGCTTTTTAATACAATGTCTGGGTTTGTCATAGATTTTCTTCCAAGGAGCAAGCATCTGCTGATTACAAGGCTGCAGTAACTATCTGCATTGCTTTTCTCTTGCTTAAGAAAGTCTGTCACTGTTTCCATTGTTTCTCCATCTGTTTGCCATGAAGTGATAGGACTGGATGCCATGATCTTAGTTTTCTGAATGTTGAGTTTTAAGCCAGCTTTTTTATTCTTTTCTTTCACTTTCATCAAGAGTCTCTTTAGCAACAACCTTATAGGGATGTTATGAAGATTCGTTGATTAATATTTGAAATTAAGGGAACAAACCAGCTTAGTACCATTACTTATCTCATGCAAACATTCTATAAGTATTAGTTGTTATTAGGTCCATAATTAACCTTGTGTCTAAAGATGGAAAACACAGTAAAATAGCTCAGAAGATGATTTATGGACACACAACCATTGGTAAAGATATGGCCTTAAGTGAAAGAGAAGGGAAGCCCCTATACCAAACTAGGTTAAGTTTCTGCTATTTGCATGGAATGAAGTCTTAAAAAATTCAATTCATTATAAAAATAAAATCTACTTACGTTTAAGTTTAGGGACCAAGTTAGTACCCACCAAAAGATTTATGAGAATTATAGGATACATATGAATTGCACATCAGGGAAGCCTAACTTAGTTTCTGATACCAGAGAGTGTTTCACAAAGGAAATTATTATATGCCGAATCCTAGAGGATGAGACTAAAAATTCTCAAGGCAACAAGAGATTTCTTTTTTCATCAAAGGAGACCTGTAAGTTCTTGCCTAGATAACAGCTAAAGAATTATAAATCCTAATAGCTGAATCCATAGTGTTTTGAGCCCCCAGGTATTCACAGAAAAGTCCTATCATTTCTATATCCAATATTTATTTTAAATACACCAGGTTATTTCCATTTTCACTGCTACCAAACTGGTTTGTGACCTAGATTTCTAGAACAACTGTTAAATGGTACTCATTCCTACAGAACTGCTTTCATCAAACCCCGTCCTCAAATTATACCCAGGCAAGGACTTTGGGGAATAAATGACTGATGCCTTTCTCTTTTAAAAAATTCAACAGCTTCCCAGTATATTTAGGATAAGTTTCCAAAGTTTTGATATGGCATAAGAAGTTCTCAAAATGCTGATCTCCTATGTGACTCTCCAGCTCTGTCTCCCTTGTTTCTCTGAACCAGCCCCAGTAGAATGTCTCTCCTATTAAGCCTGCTGTCAAGGAAGCCAAACACTTAGCTCATCCACTATATCTCAGGGACTGTGGCTCATACAGTGTATCATCAATGACCAACATATTCTGGCCTAATGACATGATGGGTAATTTTTTCTTGAATTTGTGTTAGATGTTCATAGCTCCATATAAGTTCCTGTGCTCCTCTTCATTTAAACATTAGGAAAAGAGGCTCTGTGATACTCTAAAGACACTTAGGGTTTTATATAAAGAAATTTGAATGAAGAACATTGCTATAATTTATTAAATGCAAATAAAATATAATAAATATAATAAACTCAACTACCGATCTTTGCTGTTAGGGGCACAATGAAGGGAAAAGGGACTGAATTACTCATGTTCTGAGTTAAGTGGTGTTGCACTTAATCTAAATTAAGTAGGGATGATGACAGAATTTACCACACTTTATTTTTCAGTTTTCAACAAGTGTAACTGTTTATTTGTATAAAAATTAATTTCAACTGTCAGTAAGATATTATTATTTAATGATTGATTTTTAAAAAAAAGGTAATTTTCATGGTGGATGACTGAGGAATGTAAACATTCATTTATTTATTTAGCTAACATAAAATAATCAGTATGTGCCATAAACTATAGTATATTAAAAGAATATAAAACCAATGAAATAATGATTCATCCTTCATAAACTTATTATTTGGTATGTTGTGATCATTTTTTAAATTATCAAAAACATGTAGTTTATAGTCTTTTAATGAGAACTTATTATGTAAAGATAATTTTCTAATTCTCTAATTTGAATAATACAATTGTTAAATTTTATCCAGATTATTTGTAAAATAAATATAAAATTTTCATGTTTAGTCAGTAAAAATGCTTTTATAAAAAGTGATAGCAAAGAGTCATGTATACAGGGAAGAAATAAAGTGTGCACTAAAATAATTTTTTGTCTATTTGGTATTTTCCCCTGCCTGTGACTTCAAACTCTAGCCAGTCTTTCTAATTTAACTCTTTGGAGATTTGTACAAGCACAAAGTTTCAATTATCTGAAGTGAAAACTTTTCATATGTTGAGTAACAGCCAGTGTCCAAATGGAGGGATGATTTCTTATATATCTCACAGTGACTTGGACACACATGGAGCATTTCAGGATCTTAGGAGAGGAAGAAAGATCTGAGAATCCCAGTGACGTAGAAGCAGCAGGAGATCCAAGGTCAGTGCAGTATTTAGTAGGTAAAATACAAAACACTCTGTAATTCAAGACACTTGAATTAAACTTGAATTCAAAATAAAGAGCAGATGATATCTTTAGAATAAGGATGCTCCAGTCCTTATACTGGGACATCCTCATAATACAATGTCATTTGTTGTTCAGTAAAATTCAAATATATCTGGATGTCTTGTGTTTTACCTGGCAAACAGATCATGCTTCACTTTGGAAATTCAGATCCTAAACTACTGAGAGTTCTTTCAGCAAAGAATTACATATTCCAAATTTGATAATAGCAGTATTGAAAATACACAAACATTTTTATCCTGTGAAGCATTTTTTAAAGCCACATGTTCATCGTATCCTTCATCCTCACAGTAGGTAAAAACTAGGAAACTTGGCAAAGATCTTAGTGCAATCAGTATTGTATGCACCCCCAAAATGTCCAGTAGTTTTGAACAAGGGAGAGATTCAGGGAACTGACTAAGCATTCCGATTACAAAGAGTGCTCTTGTAAGGAGGCTTGAGAACTGAGGATGCAGGTGAGTTCCTGGACATGTTGCGAAGATGAACAGTTCACACTACTAAGTGATGATGGTAGGGCCCTTCCTAAATCTTTGAATTTCCTGTGATTCTGACATCAAGACATAGTTGGAGAACTTACCTGTTATTGCTAGAAATTTTCTATTATAGACTATTAACCTGGTATTGGAGTGTGCACTTTCTCAAGGCATCGTCAGGTCCCTGTCAATGAATTACCTGCAGGTAACATATGATTGCAGAATCTCAGAAGACACTGTTGATGTTAGATATCTCAGCAGATAGTGAAAATACTTAATTTAATTAAACCCTTAGACTTAGGAAGGCAGGACAAATAGAAGATAGCCAATGAAAGTAGAAAGCTTAACCTTATTTGACTCTGCTGGCACATGTGGTTTATCTGAGATTCCTAAAAGATCATTTAGAAATAGACTGAGCATTTACCATTCAGGTGCCTTCCTCCAATTATTAAAAAAAAAAAAAAAAAGCCTCAATCTGTCAATAGACTAAAGTTGGACATATCTCTGGAGGTTGGACAACCATGCTGAGACAGACTATCAGACTGACATATTGCCTATGCTGAAAAAGCAATCTACCAAAATTGAGTTTGTTTTCTGCCCTTGTGGCTCAGCTGGTAAAGAATCTGCCTGCAATGTGGGAGACCTGGGTTCAATCCCTGGGTTGGGAAGATCCCCTGGAGAAGAAATGGCTACCCACTCCAGTATTCTGGCTTGGAAAACTCCATGGACTGTATGGGGTCACAAAGAGCCAGACATAACTGAGCAACTTTCATTCACTCACTCACACACTTTGCAGTAGAACAAGAGATGTCTTTCCCTCCTTCCACCCCACCTTCTTCCCCTTTAATGCTCTTTTGTTTTTCCTCATCTGCCCTCCCTCTTTTCTCTCAATCCTTTCCTTTCTTCTCTCTCTCTTCTTCCCTCCCTCCCTTCCTTTCCCTTTCTTCATTTCCTTTCTTTTCAGTCTTTTGTTTATTCGGCAAATATTGACCAAATTCCATCCATAAATTAAGCAACATTTTAAGTGCCTGAAATAGTCTAGCCAAAGAAATAGTCCAAAATTTCTGAATGTATGGAGTTTACATTTTAGTTGGTGGATACAGGGAAAAAAAAAGGGGGGAGTGTATATTAATAGTATTCAAAACTAATAAATTCAAAAAAAACACACACACAGAGAACTGTAGAGCAGTTTGCATTTCTTAAAAGGGAGCTACAAATAAGCTTCCTTGTGAAAATAATATTTTTATATTTAAACTAGGACTAGAAGGAGGTGAAGAAGTTAAGTAATTAATGGTGTTTTCAGTTTCATTTGTCCNAACTAAGTAATAAATTCTAAAAAAAAAGCACACACACAGAAAACTGTAGAGCAATTTGCATTTCTTAAAAGGGAGCTACAAATAAGCTTCCTTGTGAAAATAATATTTTTATATTTAAACTAGGACTGGAAGGAGGTGAAGAAGTTAAGTAATTAATGGTGTTTTCAGTTTCATTTGTCCACCTCAATTAATTCTTACTCATTCTTTTCTGACATTTTAATTCTAACCAGAAATTATTCAGAGGTNCAAATAAGCTTCCTTGTGAAAATAATATTTTTATATTTAAACTAGGACTGGAAGGAGGTGAAGAAGTTAAGTAATTAATGGTGTTTTCAGTTTCATTTGTCCACCTCAATTAATTCTTACTCATTCTTTTCTGACATTTTAATTCTAACCAGAAATTATTCAGAGGGAAATTTCAATTGAAATTACCTTGAAGTGATTTTTTAAAAAGCTAACAAATTAATTTTATTTTGCCATCTAACCTTTTTATCATAAAATTACCAATCCTATTCATAGCTACAAGCTTAAGATATTGCTGGAATTCATTATGCATTGTGAGAGTACCTTTCAAGTAGAGTCAAGTACTCTAATTTATAAAGAGTATGTTCTTTACATATGTTCTTTCTTTGAATTTTTTCTCAAGTAAGATCAAAATACATATAGTTTTAAAATTAAGTTTTACTTCAAAAAGACATTAGAATGATAACTACCTAATGCACACACACATACTTTTTGTTAATTATTTTTTCTCTGTTTAATAAAGTAGTGCAGAGAATGAAATAGATTTAACCACTGAATTTAATAATTATAAAAATCCAGACAAATGCTCTTCTTTCAAACTGTGCCCTTTAAAATGCAAAAATCAATCAACTTTCCCTCCTCCCCCAACTTGCATGGTGCTTGGGCTTTGATTCTTTTACGTGAAAACTTCCTTATTGTCTCATATTGAATTTGAACTTTTATAACCAAATAAGGATCAAAAGATAGTGGAAGGAGAAGAAACATATGGTTGTAAATACATACATATCTACATACATAGGTAAATAACTCTCACTTCATTTAGGTTAATGAGAATGTAAAATATTAAAATATTTAAATTTTAAATATGTATCTCTAATGGAAATTGATCAAGAAGGGTAATATATAAGAAAAATAAGATTGTTTTTTAAAGAAGACAGACTCAAATATAGGTAATTAAGGAAATTAATGATTGCAGTATAACAACAGATAGGGTATATCTAACAAACTCATGATATTAAAATACTTAACATTGAGATTCAAGTTTAATTTAAAACATGTCAATGTAGATGATATGGCTTATGGAAGATGGAGCAGAAATATGAAAATGTAACCTTAGAATTTTCATGAAGGCTCTGGTTTAGAATATCCTTTGTTTAATTACCTAATATTGTTTTTATCACAGCTTTTCACTAAAATATTAATAAAAGAAGACAAACGATGTCAATCCATAGAAATCTTTAATGTTTTAGACTATGTAGCGATAGTCCTCACAATCTGAAATAAACATATAAGAGAATTCAATGAGTAGTTGTTTTACTGTTTGATGACTTTTTTCCCACAGGTAATACAATGCGAAATTAATGCTTTCATTGTTGGCTATGTGGCTGCCAAAAATGTAAACCATCATATTTCTAATCTGTGGACCCTGCTTCAGTTTAGACTGCATTATTGCATATCACCCTCTCCACATACCTAACCTGTGTTGTTATTTTTATAACCATTCAGAATTCAGAGACAGCAATGACTTAAAATGTTGTGGAAAAATAAGCTTTGGACTTGAAATTTCTAGGGATAAAATTTTACGACAAAGAGCCCTCCACCCACAGAGGAACGTTCCTTAGAGTTATGGATTGACAAGTGTTTGGCCAGTTCAAAGGGTCAGTCGTTAAAATAGGAAAAAAATTGGAACATGAGTCCTAAAGGAACTTATTGAATGAATTTTTTGCTAGATAGTGGAAATTAGTCTAGAAATTATTCACTACAAGTTTCCCTTCATCTATAGATGAGAAAAGTACCTTTAATCAGTACTGAAATATAAGGTGGCCATAACAAACACCTGAAAGATTTTAAAGCACAATAATAAATAAACATGCAGAGAATCCAGACCAAGGTTATATCATCACTCCCCAGAAGCCCCCAATATATTGTTGTTTTTTACCTTGGGATATTTTGGCATTTGTACTTTCATAATACATTTATCTTGCTCCCTAGAGTTGTGATTTTATTTGAAATTATATTGATTTACTCATCAAATTGAGAGAAAAAAACTAATATAATAATATTACTTTTCCTAAAGATACATTTCCATTTATTTCTATTTATCAAAATCTTTTTTTAAAACTGACTTTCAATGATAGGAAAATATGTATTCGATATAAAGTTTTTGCATTTCATGATCTTATTTTTCTGTATCATATGGACTTTGCAGTTGTTAAAAAAATTAATAAGGATTCTGTTTGTTGGTGTATAGAGAGTGTGTGCAAGTGTGTGCATATATATTATTAAATTCATGTGTTCTGATAGCACTTTTATCACATTGCTAAATTTTTAATGTTATAAAACATAAGAATTGCAAGCAATGCATTAGTAACTTCAAATGAGGATACTTTATTCGTGTCTGATAAGATGACAAATGTACATATCCTTTTCCTGTCTTTAAAACTGGAGTTAATTCAATTTGTTATTTTACATAATGGAATATAATGCAATCATAAAAGAAATTTAAAACCATTTCATATATTGATAAAGAAGGATCTCCAAGATATATTGTTAAATGAGACAGTGAAGAAGACGTGTAATGATTTGCTGCTATTTTGTGAAAATATTTATATAGCTTTCCTTTTGTGTATAAAATATACCTGTATCACCTCCAAAAAGAGAGACTCAGTGACTTTCAAGCAATAGTTAGGGGGAGTCTTTTCACTCTCTTTTTCTGTACTTCCTAATTTTTGAACTTGTAAATATTTTCTCTGTTTAATATATATATTCTCACAGAGCTTTTATTGAAATTATCTTCAAAAATGCAAAGATGATATGCTGAAATAAGGGAGAATAAAATTATGCAAAACAACTGGGTCAAGAAAAGAAAAATAGTTACAGAAGAACTGACATCTTACTAGAGCATTACAGAACAAATTAATAGTGTAAGATATTATAGGAGGGACCCAAAAACACAATTTTATATTATTTTAAAAATCTGAAAAAAAAAAAGCAAAGAGATGGAAAAGATGAAAAATAACCACTGTTGAAGGTAGAAACTAGAAATATAAACTACAACTTGTGGACATTCATAATTGTAACTAATTATATAAAATTTTACCTTTTGTCTTGAAATTGATAATGTGGATTCAAAACTGAAGGTGAAAATTCATTACTTATCTCATATCTATGAGAAAGCCACCAAGAAGCTGCTAAGTATAAGGAATTAGAGGACCACAGTTTCTTCCATTGACTTCCCAAGTCATCATCACCATCTTCTATATACAAAGGACACTGCAGTGGCAGGTTTTGGGGGAGCCAATTTGAAACTGTTTCTTTGGCCTAGTTGGGAAAGTTGTGGTTTCTTCTGTAAAAGGAGCTTACTTTTCAGATATAATTTCAAGTCAGGTGAAGCTGGCCACTCTCAAAAAGAACCATTTGAAGAGATTAAAATTGGCTTGAGGAATGAAAGTCTGAAATTTCATTTCACAGCTGGAAATCTACTTACCCAACAGCATTGATTAGCTGCTCTTTACCTATCTGAAAGTTTGGAAGGATAGTTAAGAATGGTAACATGATAGACTTATTTGCATTGGAATGTCCTGCTTACTTATTATCACAGCAAAGATGTGCAGTTGCCCTGTGGATGTAGAGCTACTGCAGATGGTAGTCTAACTGACTTGTCTTGCTGGTTACCCAATTCAAGAAGATGGCCTGCTTGGTGAAAGGGGAGAATAAGTGGTGGAATTAGACATAGATTTTTTTTTTCAGGGAATTGTGCTGTTATGTGACCCTGTGGTGGCGCATGAGAGAAGCAGAATTTGAATACATGATACTCAGAAGACATTGACTGACAGCTAATGTTTAGCTACAAAATCAAGCATAACAATCAAGGATGTAGCAAAAACCAGTAGTTAAGTGAAGTAGCATTTGCTTTTATAATTAAGACCTTGAGAAAGGAGGAATTACAGGTATTCCTGAGGCAGTTTATACACACCTCCATCCCACACTCAAAGGGATTGCATGGCAAGGAGGATCGAGAAGGGGGAGACAAACTCCTCCATAACTCCAAGTCCCCAAGGTTGTAAGTGGAGCTGGGGCTTGGGAGGGGGAGAAAGATGGATTATTTTGAGTAGGTCATAAATTTGGCATTTTAAAGTAGATGGAAGTTTTGTCTCTAAACATAATCAAAATGTGTGCCATCTGACTAAAATAGCCCTAGGGGTCAGCAATTAACATTCTGGAGAGCATGCTTGAAAGCAGTCATTGGAGAAATATAAAACTGTTTCAAGTGTGTATCCCTACAAGTTTAGACTGCTAAATACATTAGTTACCCAAGGAAGCAATAGGAACAATTGGAGCAGAAATGGTAATACAACCATGCCTGAAGAGAATAATTCAGACTTAAAAAAAAAAATCAGACGTTTATACTCTTGCAAGGCTCTGGGATTTCTTTTAAAACCAGTGTGCAATAATAGAGATGTGCTTTTGTATTGTCAAAACCCACAGATGTAGACATGAAGCTCTATCAGGGAAACTTTGGGGGCAAGGCAAGAAGAGTTAAAAGAATGTGGGTTAAACACAGAAAACATTTGGTAGTTACCATCTGTGGGTGATTGAATCTGTGAAATTTGACAGAACTTTATTATGTGGTGTATAAGAAACTGCTGAATGTATTATTAGTTGTTAAAAACTGATTGTCTAAAAGTCTTGGAAGCTAAATATCTTCGCATTCTAGATGTTACCAAAAGGTGACATATCTGTCCATATTATCTTGTCCAAAGATTCTCAGTCAGTGTATTTGAGGAAATACGATGACTGTTCTAGGAATTGTAAGTCACTGGCTCATATTCATTAGGTAAGGACTCTCCTCTGGCTTTTGACCCTCTTCTTAATGATACCCCTTATTGTAGATAACAAATTAAGAAAAAAATTCTCAGAGAGTCAATTGTAAAGATGGAAGTTTTCATCAGGAAGAAGAAACTGTCATGACAACCCTTAGCTGGTATCTGTGTGTGCAATAGCTGCTTGAGGATTTTCTCTATGTTTATTTAGGGATATGAAAGATACCATATAAGACATTTTAGGACACAGAAAATAGGCATCAGGGAAAGAAAAGTATTGTTAGCAGATAAACAGCATGATATAGATATCAAATGAGCAAGGTTACCATTAGAAGCTGNTTTTTTTTTTTCAGGGAATTGTGCTGTTATGTGACCCTGTGGTGGCGCATGAGAGAAGCAGAATTTGAATACATGATACTCAGAAGACATTGACTGACAGCTAATGTTTAGCTACAAAATCAAGCATAACAATCAAGGATGTAGCAAAAACCAGTAGTTAAGTGAAGTAGCATTTGCTTTTATAATTAAGACCTTGAGAAAGGAGGAATTACAGGTATTCCTGAGGCAGTTTATACACACCTCCATCCCACACTCAAAGGGATTGCATGGCAAGGAGGATCGAGAAGTGGGAGACAAACTCCTCCATAACTCCAAGTCCCCAAGTTTGTAAGTGGAGCTGGGGCTTGGGAGGGGGAGAAAGATGGATTATTTTGAGTAGGTCATAAATTTGGCATTTTAAAGTAGATGGAAGTTTTGTCTCTAAACATAATCAAAATGTGTGCCATCTGACTAAAATAGCCCTAGGGGTCAGCAATTAACATTCTGGAGAGCATGCTTGAAAGCAGTCATTGGAGAAATATAAAACTGTTTCAAGTGTGTATCCCTACAAGTTTAGACTGCTAAATACATTAGTTACCCAAGGAAGCAATAGGAACAATTGGAGCAGAAATGGTAATACAACCATGCCTGAAGAGAATAATTCATACTTTAAAAAAAAAAATCAGACGTTTATACTCTTGCAAGGCTCTGGGATTTCTTTTAAAACCAGTGTGCAATAATAGAGATGTGCTTTTGTATTGTCAAAACCCACAGATGTAGACATGAAGCTCTATCAGGGAAACTTTGGGGGCAAGGCAAGAAGAGTTAAAAGAATGTGGGTTAAACACAGAAAACATTTGGTAGTTACCATCTGTGGGTGATTGAATCTGTGAAATTTGACAGAACTTTATTATGTGGTGTATAAGAAACTGCTGAATGTATTATTAGTTGTTAAAAACTGATTGTCTAAAAGTCTTGGAAGCTAAATATCTTCGCATTCTAGATGTTACCAAAAGGTNTGGGTGATTGAATCTGTGAAATTTGACAGAACTTTATTATGTGGTGTATAAGAAACTGCTGAATGTATTATTAGTTGTTAAAAACTGATTGTCTAAAAGTCTTGGAAGCTAAATATCTTCACATTCTAGATGTTACCAAAAGGTGACATATCTGTCCATATTATCTTGTCCAAAGATTCTCAGTCAGTGTATTTGAGGAAATACGATGACTGTTCTAGGAATTATAAGTCACTGGCTCATATTCATTAGGTAAGGACTCTCCTCTGGCTTTTGACCCTCTTCTTAATGATACCCCTTATTTTAGATAACAAATTAAGAAAAAAACTCTCAGAGAGTCAATTTTAAAGATGGAAGTTTTCATCAGGAAGAAGAAACTGTCATGACAACCCTTAGCTGGTATCTGTGTGAGCAATAGCTGCTTGAGGATTTTCTCTATGCTTATTTAGGGATATGAAAGATACCATATAAGACATTTTAGGACACAGAAAATAGGCATCAGGGAAAGAAAAGTATTGTTAGCAGATAAACAGCATGATATAGATATCAAATGAGCAAGGTTACCATTAGAAGCTGTAAATGATGAAGATATGCTTAGGAAGATTCAAAACACCTCTTTTATATCTGACAATTATACAGTCAGAATCCCCTGAATCTTCTCTGGATAGCTTATTAAAAGAAACATGGGCCTGGAATAGCTGCAGCCATTTTGCACCATGAAGATGGACAGTATGAGAATGAAGCTAAAACTTTGAAAACATCTATGCAGATGACACCACCCTTATGGCAGAAAGTGAAGAGGAACTAAAAAGCCTCTTGATGAAAGTGAAAGAGGAGAGTAAAAAAGTTGGCTTAAAGCCCAACATTCAGAAAAAAAAATATATATATATCATGGCATCTGGTCCCATCACTTCATAGGAAATAGATGGAGAAACAGTGGAAACAGTGTCAGACTTTATTTTGGGGGGCTCCAAAATCACTTCAGATGGTGACTGCAGCCATGAAATTAAAAGACGTTTATTCCTTGGAAGGAAAGTTATGACCAATCTAGATAGCATATTTAAAAGCAGAGACATTACTTTGCCAACAAAGGTCCGTCTAGTCAAGGCTATGGT
>SJYW01037178.1:148216-225905 GCA_006410735.1 Raphicerus campestris | reverse complement strand
GGGGGGCTCCAAAATCACTTCAGATGGTGACTGCAGCCATGAAATTAAAAGACGTTTATTCCTTGGAAGGAAAGTTATGACCAATCTAGATAGCATATTTAAAAGCAGAGACATTACTTTGCCAACAAAGGTCCGTCTAGTCAAGGCTATGGTTTATCCAGTGGTACGGATGTGAGAGTTGGACTGTGAAGAAAGCTGAGTGCTGAAGAATTGATGCTTTTGAACTGTGGTGGTGGAGAAGACTCTTGAGAGTCCCTTGGACTGCAAGGAGATACGAGCAGTCCATTCTGAAGGAGATCAGTCCTGGATGTTCATTGGAAGGATTGATGCTAAAGCTGAAACTCCAGTACTTTGGCCACCTCATGCAAAAAGTTGACTCATTGGAAAAGACCCTGATGCTGGGAAAGATTGAGGCCAGGAGGAGGAGGGGACGACAGAGGATGAGATGGTTGGATGGCATCACCGACATGATGGACATGAGTCTGGGTAAACTCCAGGAGTTGGTGATGGACAGGGAGGCCTGGCCTGCTATGATTCATGGGGTCGCAAAGTGTCGGACACAACTGAGCGACTGAAATGAACTGAACTGAAGAGAACAAAAGAAAAAAAAATGCAGCAACGCTGCAGAACAACAACAACAGAACAGCCAACAAACATAGAACCATTCCTGAAGCCAGTGGTCAGGGTGAGGAAAGTAAAGAGCCTTAAACTGTAATTTTTTTACTTTGTCCTGAGTGTAGATACTCTGATTGCTGCTTTTAAGATATCAAGTTGATGTCCCTGAACATGGAGTTGGAAATAGATGAAAACACATGGTTCTCAGTAACTGATAAGAGCTGGTTCCAACATAGCACTCCCTGAGGTTCACATTATAGGCTTTTTCAACTGAGTGGGAGACTGTATTCCTGTTTTAATTTAAAAATGGAGGCCATAAGATATACTACTCAAAACTGAGGAAGTTTTAAAAGTGGTAGTGTCGCTACTATTAAATGTTTGCCTAAGCTTGGACTTTCCAGTTCAAAATGAGTTGTTTGACCACCTTAAGGTAGCCAGTTTGAGTTGTGTGTTGTGGTGATAATTACATAAATTATTTTCACTGATACTTAGAATTCAGTAATCCAGGTGCAACTATATTTCACCTAGTATATCTATAAATGCAGTGCAAGAAAATAAGAGTTGAGAACTTAGTTAAGAAGCTTTTAATTCATAGCTAAATAAGGAAGTCTCACAACTTGCTATTTTCATACAATGAAATATTTTCTAAAGCAAAAATTGTGACCTGGTAGTCCAGTAGGGCACTTGTCAAATAGAGTCATGTTCTCTATAGTCAACAAGGTGTTAACCAAGCTAAATATATTTATTGCTTTATCTCTGTTTGATAATTGCAGTATGGGAAGATCAGAAGATCTAATACACTTGCTTGTTACGTTTCCTGCTTTTCTCTTATTGTAGATGTGCTTTCTTGCCTGTTTTGTAGTTTAGGATTACGAACTAATCTTATCTTTCCAGAGATCTGTGGAAAGATAAGATTAGTCTCTGTCTCTCTGCCTGTGCCTCTCCAGAGTCAGGTTGCTTTTGAGTTCCAGGCATACCACTGAACTTGGGCCCCATTTTATGTTGTTTTAGCTGAAGAATTTCAGACCNTTATCTTTCCAGAGATCTGTGGAAAGATAAGCTTAGTCTCTGTCTCTCTGCCTGTGCCTTTTCAGAGTCAGGTTGCTTTTGAGTCCCAGGCATACCACTGAACTTGGGCCCCATTTTATGTTGTTTTAGCTGAAGAATTTCAAACCCATATGTGTCATATGGATGTTGAATTCCAATTTTTAGGTTAACAGTTAAAAATTCTAAAGAGTAATTTCAAGATCGAAACTATAAATACAGTATAAATTCATACACTTTTTCCCTAGGTTTTTGTTTCTAGAGAGTAGTTTTAATTTCTTAAGATTCAGATATGGATTTAAAGCTATCTTGATATTTGATAATTTTGGGGCCTTCAGGATATTTGTTTTTCAAAACATCAAAACCAAGAATACAAACATACTTAAACTGATATCAGTTAGTTCATCAATAAGTCCTAAAGGGGAGGGAAAAAAATTCTTAAAAAATCTCATGTGTATTATTGAACCAATTACGTAAGTCAAGTGACTATATTGCAATGAATAGTTAAACTCAGGGGTTATCATGGTCAGTATGGATTTATCTAGGTCTTCTCTTACAACTAAGAAAACCCTACAGATAGCATAGGTGTTACAATATGATAGTAGGTAGAATGAGTATGGGGCTATATAATACAATGCTTATTACATATTGTCTGAAAATTGTGGGTTTTTTTTTTAACAATATAAAAATGAAAGAGAGAATCTTACCTACAATCAGAAAGCAAATATGAACTATTTTCCACAGAAGGAACAAAAGCAAAAACTTCTTCTTGACATTTCCAAAATCAAAATATAAAGGAATGTTGTCCACTTTGTGTTCAAATCATTATACTAAGCAATGTACCGAATAATATGCCCTCAAAATATTATGTATTTGTGACTGCATAGAAAGTTATCACCATATAAACAAACACTCAAAAAGAAAAGGCATCTATTTAGTGATTCTTGAACAAATATTTCAGATGAAGACTATACAACAATGATTGATTAATTAACATATTCTAAGATGTAGAATAAATAATAATGTTATTAGAGAATACATGCAGAGAACTTCAAACATTTATGCAAAGAAATATAAATTGTAAAGATAATTATAAAATGGCCTTAAAATGGAACTCACTAAAATACTTAACAATTATTGAACTAGATTTAAAATCTAGCAATATTAATAAAATGCAAACTCAGCGTGACAGAGGATTTGGAATAGGAGAAAATAAATTGTACCAATGTACTTATGCTACATAAGGCCCATGACCTGGCAGTGGTCTACTGATACAGACAGTGGCATTATTGTTTAAGGCAGTAATTAGTGTGATGATCCCTGCAAGAACCACTGGCAATGTGACAAAAAGTCTAAAGTATTATGCAATTTAATTCAAATTACATTTCAGGTAGTATTATAGTCTGAGGATAAATATTCAAACATTAAAGACTGTTGAATAAGCTATGATATTCTTATACAATTAAATAAACGTACAGAAATGATATTGTGACACATTTTTATTCCCTGAAAATATGGTTGGATTATAAAATGATGAGGTAATATCTCTAGTGATGCTGAATCTGGAAAAGAACCATGGGAAACTACATGCTGCTCTTACAGATTCTACTCAGAACAGATACATGTCACATCAGCTCATATTCCATTATCCTCTCCCAGAGACAGGCAATAAATATTTGAACAATTATAAACATCATACTAGCAAAAGTCTTACATAATAAAAGTAATACATTATAAATCATGCTTTGACTTCTATATAATTGTTATTCCATTTAAAAAATAAGATTTTTATGATGGAAAGCATTTTAAGATAGCCTTCAAAATTCTGACTCACTGCATGTATGAGCCCTGCATAATTCCTCCATCTGGATATGTGAGTGAGATTTGTGGATATGATGAAATATGACTACTATGATTGCTCAGTTGACTTTGAGTGAATTAAAGAAGATTAACCTGAGTGAGCCTGTCCTAACAAGAACTCTTAAAAGAGATTAAAGAAATATGAAGGGAGAGAAATTTTATCACTAGCCTTGAAGTAACAAAGTTCTTTGTTATGCAGAAGGCCACCTCAGAGTTAGAGGCAGCCTATAGGAGCTGATAACAGGCCTTGGTTGATAGCCAGGAAAGAGAAGGAAGATCTCAGTCCTATAAGCGCAAGGAACTTAATTCTGTCAACAACCAATATGCTTAGAAGAGGACTCTGAACCTCAAATGGGACTGCAGATCGATTATCACTTTGACTACACCTTTGTGAGACCCTAAGCAGAGAAACCAACCAATAATATATGTACCCAGATTCATGATTCACAGAAACTATAGACGATAAATAGGGATTGCTGTAGGCCACTGGGCTTCCCTGGTGGCTCAGACGTTAAAGTGTCTGCCTCCAATGCGGGAAACCTGGGTTTGATCCCTGGGTCAGGAAGATCCCCTGGAGAAGGAAATGGCAACTCACTCCAGTATTCTTGCCTGGAGAATCCCATGGACAGAGGAGCTTGGTAGGCTACAGTCCAGAGGGTCACAAAGAGTCGGATACAACTGAGTGACTTCACTTTCACTTTCATTTTAGGCCACTAAGTTTGTAGCATTTACCCAGAAATAATATGTGCTTGCTTATTGGAAGGATATCTATGACAAACCTAGAAAGTATATTAAAAAGCAGAGACATCTCTTTGCCAACAAAGATCTATATAGTCAAAGCTATGGTTTTTCCAGTAGTCATGTACAAATATGAGTTTAACCTTAAAGAATGCTGAGTGCCAAAGAATTGATGCTTTTAAACTGTGATGCAGGAGAAGACTCTTGAGAGTCCCTTGGACAGCACAGAGATCCAACTAGTCCATCCTAAAGGAGACCAGTCCTAGGTGTTCATTAGAAGGACTGATGCTGAAGCTCCAATAATTCGGCCACCTGATGTGAAGAGCCAGCTCATTGGAAAATATCCTGATGATGGAAAAGATTGAGGGCAGGAGAAGGGGAAGACAGAAAATGAGATGGTTGGATGGCATCACCAACTCAATGGGCATGAGTTTTAGCAAACTCGGAGATAGGAAAGGAGAGGGAAGCCAGGCACTGCTGCAGTCCACAGAGTCACAAAGAGTCAGCCAAGACTTAGTGACTGAAAAACAGCAACAACAAATGATTATCACAAAGACATATAATGGTAATAATTCTAAGGGGAGTAACAATACCAATGACAAGCATCATATCTCTTTATTTTACTTACATGATGCTGTTGCTTGACTTCTATTGCATTATGTGCAAATATGCTGTTTGATTCACAACAATTAAATCATACATACTGATTTTTTTCCTAAATAATATAGAGGGCCTGTGAATTGAAAAACAAAAAAGCTGTGAGTTTACTTTACTAACACCTTTGGCAAATTTACCCACATTTTGTTTTATTCTTCCTTTTAATTAAGAGTGTTATTTTTGAAAATCCATTTTGCACTTGCTAAATAATTCAACTCTTTTTATTTTTAATGTTAGAATAATAATAAAACTGTCCTGACTAGAATTAGCTATGCACCTTTTTAATTTATAATGTATCTTTCATTTACATATAGTTAACAATACTCAATACTAGTAATTTTATTACATGCACACAAAAGACTTTCAACTTCTATTTAGTAAGGAAAAAGTTGGAATGAGCATCACCCCACATTGACAATAAGAGAAAATTATCTGTGAAATCATAACTTTTCTTTAATCCATCAATGGCCGCCGGTCACAGGCCAGTCAGCCTGAAATCTAAGAAAGGACAAGTGCTTTCAAAGCAAGAGTGGAAGTAAGACAAAGAGCAAGAGGAAGATAGNGGGGCCTTCAGGATATTTGTCTTTCAAAACATCAAAACCAAGAATACAAACATACTTAAACTGATATCAGTTAGTTCATCAATAAGTCCTAAAGGGGAGGGAAAAAAATTCTTAAAAAATCTCATGTGTATTATTGAACCAATTACGTAAGTCAAGTGACTATATTGCAATGAATAGTTAAACTCAGGGGTTATCATGGTCAGTATGGATTTATCTAGGTCTTCTCTTACAACTAAGAAAACCCTACAGATAGCATAGGTGTTACAATATGATAGTAGGTAGAATGAGTATGGGGCTATATAATACAATGCTTATTACATATTGTCTGAAAATTGTGGGTTTCTTTTTACAATATGAAAATGAAAGAGAGAATCTTACCTACAATCAGAAAGCAAATATGAACTACTTTCCACAGAAGGAACAAAATCAAAAAGTCCTTCTTGACATTTCCAAAATCAAGATATAAAGGAATGTTGTCCACTTTGTGTTCAAATCATTATACTAAGCAATGTACCGAATAATATGCGCCCAAAATATTATGTATTTGTGACTGCATAGAAAGTTATCACCATATAAACAAACACTCAGAAAGAAAAGGCATCTATTTAGTGATTCTTGAACAAATATTTCAGATGAAGACTATACAACAATGATTGATTAATTAACATATTCTAAGATGTAGAATAAATAATAATGTTATTAGAGAATACATGCAGAGAACTTCAAACATTTATGCAAAGAAATATAAATTGTAAAGATAATTATAAAATGGCCTTAAAATGGAACTCACTAAAATACTTAACAATTATTGAACTAGATTTAAAATCTAGCAATATTAATAAAATGCAAACAGCGTGACAGAGGATTTGGAATAGGAGAAAATAAATTGTACCAATGTACTTATGCTACATAAGGCCCATGACCTGGCAGTGGTCTACTGATACAGACAGTGGCATTATTGTTTAAGGCAGTAATTAGTGTGATGATCCCTGCAAGAACCACTGGCAATGTGACAAAAAGTCTAAAGTATTATGCAATTTAATTCAAATTACATTTCAGGTAGTATTATAGTCTGAGGATAAATATTCAAACATTAAAGACTGTTGAATAAGCTATGATATTCTTATACAATTAAATAAACGTACAGAAATGATATTGTGACACATTTTTATTCCCTGAAAATATGGTTGGATTATAAAATGATGAGGTAATATCTCTAGTGATGCTGAATCTGGAAAAGAACCATGGGAAACTACATGCTGCTCTTACAGATTCTACTCAGAACAGATACATGTCACATCAGCTCATATTCCATTATCCTCTCCCAGAGACAGGCAATAAATATTTGAACAATTATAAACATCATACTAGCAAAAGTCTTACATAATAAAAGTAATACATTATAAATAATGCTTTGACTTCTATATAATTGTTATTCCATTTAAAAAATAAGATTTTTATGATGGAAAGCATTTTAAGATAGCCTTCAAAATTCTGACCCACTGCATGTATGAGCCCTGCATAATTCCTTCATCTGGATATGTGAGTGAGATTTGTGGATATGATGAAATATGACTACTATGATTGCTCAGTTGACTTTGAGTGAATTAAAGAAGATTAACCTGAGTGAGCCTGTCCTAACAAGAACTCTTATAAGAGATTAAAGAAATATGAAGGGAGAGAAATTTTATCACTAGCCTTGAAGTAACAAAGTTCTTTGTTATGCAGAAGGCCACCTCAGAGTTAGAGGCAGCCTATAGGAGCTGATAACAGGCCTTGGTTGATAGCCAGGAAAGAGAAGGAAGATCTCAGTCCTATAAGCGCAAGGAACTTAATTCTGTCAACAACCAATATGCTTAGAAGAGGACTCTGAACCTCAAATGGGACTGCAGATCGATTATCACTTTGACTACACCTTTGTGAGACCCTAAGCAGAGAAACCAACCAATAATATATGTACCCAGATTCATGATTCACAGAAACTATAGACGATAAATAGGGATTGCTGTAGGCCACTGGGCTTCCCTGGTGGCTCAGACGTTAAAGTGTCTGCCTCCAATGCGGGAAACCTGGGTTTGATCCCTGGGTCAGGAAGATCCCCTGGAGAAGGAAATGGCAACTCACTCCAGTATTCTTGCCTGGAGAATCCCATGGACAGAGGAGCTTGGTAGGCTACAGTCCAGAGGGTCACAAAGAGTCGGATACAACTGAGTGACTTCACTTTCACTTTCATTTTAGGCCACTAAGTTTGTAGCATTTACCCAGAAATAATATGTGCTTGCTTATTGGAAGGATATCTATGACAAACCTAGAAAGTACATTAAAAAGCAGAGACATCTCTTTGCCAACAAAGATCTATATAGTCAAAGCTATGGTTTTTCCAGTAGTCATGTACAAATATGAGTTTAACCTTAAAGAATGCTGAGCGCCAAAGAATTGATGCTTTTAAACTGTGATGCAGGAGAAGACTCTTGAGAGTCCCTTGAACAGCACAGAGATCCAACTAGTCCATCCTAAAGGAGACCAGTCCTAGGTGTTCATTAGAAGGACTGATGCTGAAGCTCCAATAATTCAGCCACCTGATGTGAAGAGCCAGCTCATTGGAAAATATCCTGATGATGGAAAAGATTGAGGGCAGGAGAAGGGGAAGACAGAAAATGAGATGGTTGGATGGCATCACCAACTCAATGGGCATGAGTTTTAGCAAACTCGGAGATAGGAAAGGAGAGGGAAGCCAGGCACTGCTGCAGTCCACAGAGTCACAAAGAGTCAGCCAAGACTTAGTGACTGAAAAACAGCAACAACAAATGATTATCACAAAGACATATAATGGTAATAATTCTAAGGGGAGTAACAATACCAATGACAAGCATCATATCTCTTTATTTTACTTACATGATGCTGTTGCTTGACTTCTATTGCATTATGTGCAAATATGCTGTTTGAGTCACAACAATTAAATCATACATACTGATTTGTTTCCTAAATAATATAGAGGACCTGTGAATTGAAAAACAAAAAAGCTGTGAGTTTACTTTACTAACACCTTTGGCAAATTTACCCACATTTTGTTTTATTCTTCCTTTTAATTAAGAGTGTTATTTTTGAAAATCCATTTTGCACTTGCTAAATAATTCAACTCTTTTTATTTTTAATGTTAGAATAATAATAAAACTGTCCTGACTAGAATTAGCTATGCACCTTTTTAATTTATAATGTATCTTTCATTTACATATAGTTAACAATACTCAATACTAGTAATTTTATTACATGCACACAAAAGACTTTCAACTTCTATTTAGTAAGGAAAAAGTTGGAATGAGCATCACCCCACATTGACAATAAGAGAAAATTATCTGTGAAATCATAACTTTTCTTTAATCCATCAATGGCCGCCGGTCACAGGCCAGTCAGCCTGAAATCTAAGAAAGGACAAGTGCTTTCAAAGCAAGAGTGGAAGTAAGACAAAGAGCAAGAGGAAGATAGACTGCTATATAAGTAGTAAAATTCAACTAAATTTTTCAACAAATTGCTAAAGACTGAGTGAATCATCCCATGGACAGAGGAGCCTGGTGGGCTGCAGTCCATGGGGTCGCTAAGAGTCAGGCACAACTGAGCGACTTCACTTTCGCTTTTCACTTTCGTGCAGTGGAGAAGGAAATGGCAACCCACTCCAATGTTCTTACCTGGAGAATCCCAGGGATGAGGGAGCCTGATGGGCTGCCGTCTATGGGGTCGCACAGAGTCAGACCGACTGAAGCGACTTAGCAGCAGCCGAGTGTATTATTAGAATAAGTGTTTATGCCTTCATTGCCACAGACTCAAGAGGAGTGTGCATCTTATTGTAGCTTCTTTTCCACAGTCATTTAGAATTTGCTTATAAGAAAGACTGAAGGTAAAACAAGATACAAGAAAAACCTTCCATTTCTGAATTTTTTAGAGATGTACATAGTATAGTCCATGCAAGAGATGTGCAGCAGCAGTCATAGAAAAGGCACAAAGCCCTACCTGATACTTTTCCTCTTTGAAACTAAAGACTTAAGAAAGTGTTGGAGAGCACAAACTGACACATGTAGCGCAAGGGAATACTCACCACGGAAAGAAAAGGGATGTAACCCCTAGTACTAAGGGAGGAACAGGAAACCATACTGAGCCCAGGCATATAGGAGATATCCCATCACTGGGGAGGGGAAAGGATTGACTGCTGAGACCCAGTGGCTGTTTAAGACTGAGACTCGACAAGATAACAAAGGACCCCTCCCATTACCTTACCAAGCTAGCAAGCATAGAGTAAAGAGCAAGAAAATAACACTGGGGGAGAGGCTAGAGAGTGAAAAGAGACCCCTTCTAAGGAAAAGATATATAGGAAGGTGTAAAACTTACTGGAAAACAAGTCTTTAGCCTGAGCATAAGGAAACACTGAAAAGATTTTAATTGGAAGCATGGGAATGAAACTAACAACACCCACAATAAAAGAGAAACGCAGTTAGACTCTCACATACTGATGGCTTAACAGAAGAAAAGTATGAACAGTTTTCAAGAAAAACACTGTTTACCTTTGTCTCAAGTACCCTCCACCTGGTGTCTTCCTCTCAGCTAAAAATTAAGAAGCAAAAATGTACATACATACCCATAAGATGAAAATGCTGTCCAAAAAGATCAAACAATCCACAGAACAAAGCCACATATAACCCAGATTTTGGAACTATCTGAGAGAAAATTTAAAACTGTGATTAATATGTTAAAAGCTCTGTATGAACTGATGGTGGATTTCAAGCAGAGTTGGAACCCTTAAGGAAGAGTGAATTGAAATGTTAAAAAAAAAGTGGTGCATTAACAGAGAAGAGTAACTTTGATGTATTCACCAGTAGACCTGTAAGAGCCAAGGAGAGAAGCACTGAATTTAAAAGTAGCTCCATAGGGGAATTCCCTGGTGGTCCAGTGGTTAGGACTCTGAACTCTCAACCCTTCGCTGGGGAACTCTTAATAAGATCCCACAAGCTGCACAGTGCGGCTAAAGTAAAAAAATCAAGATAGGTCTATATATACTGCCAAAACTGAGAAAGAGAAATAAGAGTTAAACAAATGAAAAACACAAAAATTAGAGGGCTCATGGACTGCAGAATGAATCTTAATAACCTAAAAAGTGTGTATTTGGATTCCCAGAAAGACAGAAAAATCCAGGAAAAGGAGACAATGAATGGGCAGACGAAAACATTGAACAGATCATGGCTGGAGTTTTCCAAACAACACCAAGAATGCCAGCCACACAAATTCAAAAAGGTCAGAGAAAACCAAGCTGGATAAATACTAACAGAACACATACAGACACACAGGTTGACACTTACTCTATGTTAAGTACTTAAAATCTAAATTAATAATACTTATATATTGAAGGAGGATAGAAAAAAAGCTGCATCACAGAGAAAATCAATAAAAATCATATATAAAAGTTATGTTAGTTAAATAAACCTTATAGTTTTTCTAAAAATACACATTGCTCAAAAGAGAGATTTATAATCATAATTTTTTGAATGCTAAATTACCTTCAATGATTTCAGTAGTTACTGGAAATTGAGCCTGTATCAGACAGAAGGTAGTATACCTGCTAGAAAAATATAAATCTACATAAGCTGTTACTAGCATATTTTCTTATACCTTTATTAAAACTAATTTTTAATCTGATACTTTATAATATGTTCAAGAAGCAATTACTCATCGTATAAACTCCATAAAGTAGCAGATTACACTGATAGCATAAATTCTGTTATACAAATTAAAGATTGAAGCTTAATTAATTTAAGCTTTAAAAGATACAACAGGGACATGACCTCCAACTCTGGCAAACAAAATATTCAATTCTTGGGTTTACCTCTAAAATAGTGATTCTGCTCCCTTTCTGTTTGTCTAGGACTTCCCTGGTGACTCAGATGGTTAAGCGTCTGTCTACAATGCGGGAGACCTGGGTTTGATCCCTGGGTCAGGAAGATCCCTGGAGAAGGAAATGGCAATCCACTCCAGTACTATTGCCTGGAAAATCCCATGGACAGAGGGGCCTGGTAGGCTACAGTCCATGGGATTCCAAAGAGTCAGACATGACTGAGCGACTTCACTTCACTCTGTCTAACATTCTATGAAAAAAATTGTCTTTTTAAGTTTAAATGTGTGCCTTAGAGTAAATGCATTATTGTAGGCAATCTCAGGAAACATTTTTTCCTTTTCTTAAAATTATTTGTTAATTGAAATATGGTTGAGTTATATTAGTTTTAGGTATATAGTGTAACAAATCAGTATTTTTGCAGATTGTACTCCATTCTGAAATATTACAAGATAATGGCTGTAATTCCCTATGTATACAATACATCCTTACTGCTTATCTACCATACATGTAATGGTTTATATCTATTAATCCTATACTTCTAATTTGTCTCTCCTTCCTTCCCTCTCCCTTTTGGTAATATTGACAAACCTGTGTAGCATTTTGGACAATATTTTCCACTAATGCTTCCAAATTTGTGCAGTTAACCACAAAAACAGTTCCAAAAAGAATTTTCAAAAAGACAGACATCCTAAATTTGTACAACTTTGAATCACTTCACATTAGGATGTTATGGACGTGGCTGCCCATGTTTAGAAGAACTAGTCCTTTCTGGATTTAATATGACCAATGCATGTGTGTGTTATCAGATAAAATAAGCTCAAGAGCACAGGAGGATTCTGTAGAAGTATAAAGAGGGCCTCCAATGTAGTATAACATACTTTGTTTATTCACATTATTTCGTTAAAATTTTGTGGTTCCCAATAGAGCCAATTCTCAATAATAATCTAGAATCACCACCACAGATATAAAAAAGGAGTCACATATTCCCATTATGTCACAGATATTTACACATTAAAATATCCCACTAATGATGCTGTTTTTATTACATGACAAAACACATATTGTAGTTTTAAGTATACTATTTAGATACTTTCCCAAGTAATAGAACATTTATTATAATTTTTAATGAAGAAAAAGATATATTAAAAAAATAGAAATTGATGAATGATGCTTCTCAAATTTCAATATTGTATGCACTTTGAAAACATTTTCCATATTTTAAAAGTAAACTTTCTATTTCCTATGTAAATGTAATACAACCTTAATTATTTTAAGGTAAATAATGCATGATGCACAAACATTTCTAAGAATGTCAAATATTCAAAACTTTATAAAAGATACGTTATCATATCAAAAAATTTAAAAATCCTGAAACAATATAATTTATTAAAAAATAAAGTTAGTATATAAAACTGGATCAGTTCAGTTTAGTCGCTCAGTCATGTACAACTCTTTGAGACCCCATGACCTACAGCATGCCAGGCCTCCCTATCCCTCACCAAACCCGGAGTTCACTCAGACTCACGTCCATCGAGTCGGTGATGCCATCCAACCATCTCATTCTCTGTCATCCCCTTCTCCTCCTGCCCCTGTTCCCTCCCAGCCTCAGAGTCTTTTCCAATAAGTTAACTCTTTGCATGGGGTAGCCAAAGTACTGGAGTTTCAGCTTAGCATCATTCTTTCCAAAGAACACCCAAGACTGATCTCCTTTAAGATGGACTGGTGGATCTCTTTGCAGTCCAAGGGACTCTCAAGCATCTTCACCAACATCACAGTTCAAAAGCATCAATTCTCCAGCGCTAAGCTTTTTTCACAGTCCAAATCTCACATCCATACATGACTACTGGAAAAACCATAGCCTTGATGAGATGGACCTTTGTTGGCAATGTCTCTGCTTTTGAATATGCTGTCTAGGTTGGTCATCACTTTCCTTCCAAGGAGTAAGTGTCTTTTAATTTCATAGCTGCAGTCACCATCTGCAGTGATTTTGGAGCCCCCCAAAATAAAGTTTGACACTGTTTCCACTGTTTCCACATCTATTTGCCATGAAGTGATGAGACTGGATGCCATGATCTTCGTTTTCCGAATGTTGAGCTGTAAGCCAACTTGTTCTCTCTCCTCTTTCACTTTCATCAAGAGCCTTTTTAGTTCCTCTTCAGTTTCTGCCATAAGGGTGGTGTCATCTGCATATCTGAGGTTATTGGTATTTCTCCCGGCAATCTGATCTCTATTTCATCCCATACTAGTTACATGTTAATGTGATGGACTTACGGATGGTTTTCACTATCCTTTTATATGCCCTTAGAGTATTTTTTCAAACTCTGCATTGAGCATGTGTTACTTATGTAATCATTAAAATAAGCATGCTTAAAAAATATCATGTGTATCATGATTTACTTGTCTCTGTAATTCATCATAACAGTCGGCTTGGATTACTATTAATTTTAGAATCAGTTTTTAGCCTCCAAATTGGGGAAAAAAAAATCCTTAAGTGTACCATGCTCTGAATATAATTATGTGAATGCTGGTTAAAAAATTATGATCACATATGGGACCAAATAGCTGAGTTTTAGTGAACTATTTTCATTATCTTTCAGGCTGTAACTATGGTATTGGCTAGCCATGCCATGTGATTCCATTGCAAATATATCTGGAGGAAAAGACCTTGATGCCTCAGTCCTTAGAAAACACTTCTAAAAAAGCCTACACAAATTTTAGCCCTTTTCTGTAAGTTAATAGTAGCATATCATTCTGAAGAAGACAAGAATAGCTATCATTTTGATAAATTTCAAAATTTATTAAAACTAGTTGTTATACATCAAAAAAAAGTTTGGATTCTTAAGAGATACCACACTTTATATCATCATCATCATTGTTGTTATTAGTTACTATAGATGAAACTGGTGAAATATAAAAGAGAAAATACCCAGAATCCTTAGTGGAGAGTCTTTCAGCCAAGAGCAGGCAAGAACATCTGCCAGTTTTGCAATGTTATTTCACAACAATTTCAGGGTAGGTATAAATTCAGGCATAGGGACCTGAAAATGTTGGTAAATATCTTGAGTTTTGCCTTGTTTTTAGTAGTTATCTTGTTCCAGATTGTCTGTCATCCTTTCCTTAGGGGTCTGCCTTAGCCTTGCTCTTGTCCCATGCACAGTAGGGGCAGTGACGTAAAAAGCAGAAGCTATTATGCAATATGTACTATAATGTGAATCTTGTGTGACGAGGCAAAGGAACCCAAAGGAGTTAGACCTTAACAATCAAACAAAAGTCCTCTTACATTTAAGATTCCCAAGAGGTTTCTTAACTCTTGATTTCCCCAAAGATTGCTGGTTTTTCTCTTCTGTTGATTTTGAGCTAAACGTGCCATTCTTTTTCCTACCAGGTTAGTCTGTTTCTATTGTTTTCAAATACATTTTCTGAACTAACTCATTTTCCACCATCCATCCATACAAACAACATAAACTCTCACACACACAAACTGAACAAGATTTTCTCTTTGCAACATGAACTATTAAAAGGAATTATTTAAAATCACGGTATATAGTATAGATTAAAACAATCATGTTGCCATGTGATATAGTAGAGAATGAGTTAGACATCTAGTAGAAAATCTATTAGTATGTAGGTCTCAAAGAGATAAAGAGTACTATAGACTGATATTTGAACTCTATCAAATTTTAGCTTTTGTTGCATGTAATTTCTGGCCCATTAGCTTGTATTTCTATAAAATCTTTATTTTTGAAAAATATCAATTACATGATTAAACTTCTGAATGTAATAAAATATAGACAAAATATACAATACGTTTTTGGACACCTTGATCGCTCAGCAATTCAGAGGCTTTCTCTGTTTTTAGTTTTTCTCTGACAAACTTCCTTTGACTATTGGCTTTTAAGAACTTTCTCTTGAGGGACCATGCTGCCTACCATATATTTCAACATAAATCTCTTACAATAATATCTACAATAATTATATTTTTAATCTTCTGCAAATAAATGAGGCTTTAATGCTTACAAAAGAAGTCAAGATTTTATTACTGAGCCATTTTCAAGAGATTTGGATCTCACCTGTGATAGTAAGAGACTTTTCCAATAAAAATTATTGCAAGATTCCTTACTCAGTATAGAATTCTAACTTAAAAAGAGATTTTTCCTGAATTATTCTGATACAAATGTAAGGCTTACAGTCTAAATTTCAAATAAAAACATATCTATGTTCATTTCATGACTTACATAAGTTTGATTTTGTGAAGTTTATTAAATAGAATTCAGTATTTATTTAAACTTCAGTAATTAAAAAAATAAAACTGTTTTCACTTATCCTTATTCAGTAAATCACAGATATTACAAATATTTTATCAGCAATATTATATACATACTAAAATGTATCACTAAATTGCAAGCTTATTAAATAACGTACTTTAATTATCTAAGGACATATATATCAGAAAATATGGTGATAACATTACTAATTTATAATTCCTACCTATGAAATTATTGCTTCCTCTTAAAGAGGTACTCCATGTAAGCATGAAAATTCATGGCTTTCCAGATATTTGCTAATTTTATGTTTTTTCTTAGAAGTGTTTTTCAATAAAACATCTTAGGTAAAATGAGATATGTTTTAAAATATTTTAAATAAATACTGATTATAAAAATTAGCCATTCGTAATTTAAACTTTGTGAATAGTACTAACAATATGAAAACACTTGATCAAGTTAATTAAAATATTTAAGAAAAATTAAGTGCTAAAATAGTTCTTTCAAGGAAGAGGGGTATAAAGAAAGCATCTATAAGCATTATATGGAATTAGACTGTGTCTGTTTTTTAAGCAAGTTGGTACAAGCAACTTGTGTGTGTGTGTGTGTGTATGGATGGGGTAGTGAAATAGTATATGAAAAAATGTATTGTCCTTAAGAAAGTAAATGTTAATATGATTGACAAGGCAAAAATGCATACTATGCCTCATAGTAAAAGTGAAGTGAAGTTGCTCAGTCATGTCCGACTCTTTGCAACCCCATGGACTGTAGCCCACCAGGTCCCTCCATCCATGGGATTTTCTAGGCAAGAATACTGGGGTGGGTTGCCATTTCCTTCTCCAGGAGATCTTCCCAACCTGGGGATCGAACCCGGGTCTCCCGCGTTGTGGGCAGATACTTTACCATCTGAGCCACCATAGTAACACATGCTAATATATCACAGAATATACTATTTTACAGAAGTTATCTCAGAAACAAACAAATTGGTCAGTCCTTGATTCATGATGTAGCATTGTCATAGTTCTATGCATAGTCATGTTTTATCCTATCTTTTAAATAAGATTAACATATTCATTCATTTTTAATAAGGTAATGGATACCTCTGAACTCAAGATTCAAGCAAAAGCTGTGATTATTACAAATCACTTGTGTTAACCTGTGCTTTTCCCCTAAATTCCACCTACCTAATGGGATTTAACTTCTGTCCTGAATTATCCAGTATTTGTTTCCCTGATTTATGTGTAAGATTTGAGTATCTATCATCTATTTACTTTCCATCTGATTAAAGATTATATTGTTTAGTTTTTGCTAGCAAATGGACAGTATTCAAATAATTTTATATTTTGTGTAATCATTTGTAATTTACTTTTTGTATTCAACCTTAAAGCTCAACATTCAGAAAAGGAAGATCATGGCATCTGGTCCTATCACTTCATGGGAAATAGATCTGGAAACAGCAGAAACAGTGTCAGACTTTAATTTTGGGGCTCCAAAATCACTGCAGATGGTGACTGCAGCCATGAAATTAAAAGACGCTTACTCCTTGGAAGAAAAATTATGACCAACCTAGATAGTATATTCAAAAGCAGAGACATTACTTTGCCAACAAAGGTCCATCTAGTCAAGGCTATGGTTTTTCCAGTGGTCGTGTATAGATGTGAGAGTTGGACTGTGAAGAAAGCTGAGCACCAAAGAATTGACGCTTTTGAACTGTGGTGTTGAAGACTCTTGAGAGTCCCTTGGACTGCAAGGAGATCCAACCAGTCCATTCTGAAGGAGGTCAGCCCAGGAAGGAGGAAATGATGCTGAAGCTGAAACTCCAGTACTTTGGCCACCTCATGCGAAGAGTGACTCATTGGAAAAGACTCTGATGCTGGGAGAGATTGGGAGCAGGAGGAGACGGGTACAACAGAGGATGAGATGGCTGGATGGCATCACTGACTCGATGAACGTGAGTCTGAGTGAATTATGGGAGTTGGTGATGAACCGGGAGGCCTGGCATGCTGTGATACATGGGGTCGCAAAGAGTCGGACATGACTGAGCAACTGAACTAAACTGAACTGAACTGATTCAACCTTATACTGCAAAGTTCAATCTATCTAATTTTATTTTATTGTGATAAGAATACTGGAAATCTACCCTCCTAACAGGTTTTTAAGTATGCAATGCATTATTATTGATTATAAGTAGAAATTATACATCAGATTTCCAGAACTTATTGTCTTACTCAACCGATTTGTATATTTTACATGGTATTAGCTTATAAAATCATTACTATACATGGTTTGCTGGGTGAATATACTACCACATATTTGTTTATTCTCATGTCAGTTATACTTTGTTTTGTTTTCATTTTTTAGTTACAAATTGTGTTGACAAAGCACATTCACAAAGATTACAATGCATGCATGTACAGTTAAGTCTCTAGGTATCTGTAAGTAGAAACCGTTGAGTCATGTGGCAGGAAATATTTCAATGGTACAGTGACAATGACACATTGCTTTCCATAGTGGTTATAGAAAGAGATCTCATTGATTCACATTCTAACATTGAGTATTTTCCAATTATTGAATTTTGACAAATGTAATGGATATAAGATGCTTTTTTGTTGTAGCTACATTGTCCTTATTATGAAAATACGAAGGTAGAACACTTATTCTTGGTGCTTTTTTTCTCTTTATTGTGATGACAGTTCATATTTTTGTCCATTGTTCTATTAGTATGATGAGTCTGATATTCTTGATATGATTTATTTGTAGGTTATACATTTGAATAATATTCATGAGTAGTTTATACTTTGGTGTGACAATATATTTTATAAATACATAACAGAAGCATTAATAATGAAAATTAGATAAATTGATTGCATGAAGAATGATAAATTCTGTTTACCAAGTCACTTAAAATAAATAAAATGTAAAAATTAAAAGATAAGCTACAAACTAGGAGATGATATTTTCCAGGTATGCAATTAACAAAGCATATATATTAAGACTATTAGAAAGACTCCCTGAAGTATCTTTAATGGGCATTGGGAAAGATAATTGTAAGAGCCTTTATGTAAATTAAAGAAAGTTACATGGAAGAAAAATAGACCTGATGTGACACATTAAAATTCTTTACCACAGATTGAATTAATAACACACTTATGGTATGAAAGGCTCGAATTATTACTATTGTGTATGGAAAGTTAAAACAAAGAAAGGGTGGCGTGGATGCCTGTTGATGGAATTTACAGATAATGCAATGAAAGGAAGAGAAGATGGTTTTAGAGACAAGAGAATAGGTTTAATTTTAGATTCAATGATTTTTCTAAATACTATAGGGCAATTTAGTGAACATGCTGGATCATATTTGGATAAGATGGAATTTGCTATTGATATGTGGGCTGCTCTATCAGTTCAGTTCAGTTCAGTTGCTCAGTCATGTCTGACTCTTGGCGACCCCATGAATCACAGCACACCAGGCCTCCCTGTCCATCACCAGCTCCCTGAGTTCACCCAAACTCATGTCCATTGAGTTGGTGATGCCATCCAGCCATCTCATCCTTGGTCGTCCCCTTCTCCTCCTACCCTTAATCTCTCCCAGCATCAGAGTCTTTTCTGAGTCAACTCTTCACATGAAGTGGTCAAAGTACTGGAGTTTCAGCTTTAGCATCAGGCCTTCCAATGAACACCCAGGGCTGATCTCCTTTAGGATGGACTGGTTGGCTCTCCTTGCAATCCAAGGGACTCTTTCAAGAGTCTTCTCCAACACCACAGTTCAAAAGCATCAATTCTTTGGTGCTCAGCTTTCTTCACAGTTCAACTGTCACATCCATACATGAGTATTGGAAAAACCATAGCCTTGACTAGATGGACCTTTGTTGATATAAGTGAATTTATGGTATTTGTATATATTGCCATGGGTAACTGAAGTGAATGTTTATGATAAGAACAGAAGGGCAGACAAACAAATGGGGGAAGGACACTGAGGAACAAAAAGTGTTTCTCAGCTGAAAAAAGAAAAAATAGTGGAACTCATGGAAATAGTTGGAGAGGAAGCATGGAAAATATTAGAAAAGTCAAATGGATAATATAAAAGAAAGCTGTGTCCCAGTCATTTCCCATTTTTTGCAACCCCATGGAGTGTAGCCCACCAGGCTTCTCTGTCCATGGAATTTGCCAGGCAAGAGTACTGGAGTGGGTTGCCACTCCCTCATTAGCAAATAGTCAGCAGGATCACCAGTGTGATAACTTGGGTGTATTTACACTAGTTTAGCCATGAATAGGAGAAGGCAATGGCAACCCACTCCAGTACTCTTGCCTGGAAAATTCCATGGATAGAGGAGCCTGGTAGGCTGCAGTCCATGGGGTTGCTAAGAGTTGGACACGACTGAGCGACTTCACTTTCACTTTTCACTTTCATGCATTGGAGAAGGAAATGGCAACCCACTCCAGTGTTCTTGTCTGGAGAATCCCAGGGACAAGGGAGCCTGGTGGGCTGCCTTCTCTGGGTTCGCACAGAGTCGGATACGACTGAAGCGACTTAGCAGCAGCAGCCATGGATAGGGAGTTTTTACCCATGATAAAATCATCTGCAGTCTCAGTTGATTAAGAATATACTCATGCTTGGAGGTAAAAAGAGCATAATCATTTCACCTTTTTAAGTCGTTAAAATAGTAAATGTGGAAAATATATTAACCTTTTTATCAGAGAAATGTGAAAAAATAAAGTTCTCTTACTTTCATTTTTTTCCTGAATTTATTTCCTATAAATTATTGATTCTAATTCTGTGAAGGTGTTTTAATATAGGTAAGCATGATGATGGTGATTTCAAAAGCACATAACATTATTTTAATAATATATCATGTGCATAAATAACTAATGCAGTGTAAATATCTTAGCTGAATCATTTTCTCTGCTTGCTTAGAACTCCTTATGTAGTTAGGTAGCAAACAGAAGGAACAGACAATCTATTATTCAAGAAACTGAAATCCCAGCATTTTGAGATTCTCATTTAAATTCATAGAAAAAAATAACAGCTATTTATAGTTTCAGATAGAAGTAATAACTTCAAAGGTTTAGCCAAATTTGTTTGGATTATTCTGAAACCTTATTTTATTACTTGAGAATGAATATAGAATAATGATATTGAGATTTGTTTATTCATTCAGCAAATATTTACTAAGCACCCATTTGTGTTCTGGTACTATTTTAGTTCCAGGGATAAAATTGTGAACAGAGAAAAAAATCTTTCATGAAGTTTATAATCCAGTGTTGGCTATAGATAAGAAAGAAGCACATACATACACACATATTCACACTCACATCCACACATGTACATGTGCACATAGACTTACTTACATATATGCAGTAATATATTTCATAAAGGAAAATAAAATAAGACAAAGGGCTAATGAATGATGTGACCTTGTGGTATTACAGAGATTACTTTTGTGAAGATATGGCATTTGAGTAGAACACTGGGAGAGTGAAGCAGCAAGGACCTTGGAGAAAAATTTATGAAGGAGTAGGAAAAGAACTTCAAAAGTTCCAGGTAAGAATGGCAATAGAGAATAAACATTGAGTTATTTATGATAGGGATAAGATAATTGCAGTAACATATAAACTTGAATAAGAGAGAGAGGATAACTAGTACAGAGTTGGAGAGATTAGTTTTAGGATAAAGCAGAAAATTCCCCTATATAATAAGAGGGAATGCAAAATATATGAATAAAGTTAAAGGTAGGTTAAAATTAATGTATTTTAGATTGTAGTTTTATTTGTTGGTCTGCATTCACTAAGTCCTATCTGACTCTGCAACCCCATAATTTATAGTACACCGGGCTTCCCTATCTCCTGGAGTTTGCTTAAACTCATATCCATTGAGTTAGTGATGGCATCCAACCATTACATCCTCTCTCTCCCCAACCTTTTCCTCTTGCTTCAGTCTTCCCCAACATGAGGGTCTTTTCCAATGAGTTGGCTTTTCACAGCAGGTGGCCAGAGTATTGGAGCTTCAGCTTCAGCATCAGTCATTCCAATAAATATTCAGAGTTGATTTCCTTTAGGATTGACTGATTTGATTCTCAAGAGTCTTCTCCAGAACCACAGTTTGAAAGCATCAGTTCTTTAGCACTCAGCCTTCTTTATAGTCCAACTCTCAGATCTCTACACGACTACCAGAAGAACCACAGCTTTGACTATCCAAATATTTGTCAGCAAAGTAATGTTTCTGCTTTTTAGTACACTGTCTAGGTTAGTCACAGTTTTCCCTCCAGGAACAAGTGTCTTTTAATCATGGCTGCAGATACTGTCCACAGTGATTTTGAAGCCCAAGAAAATAAAATCTGTCACTTTTTCCACTTTCCCCCATTTATTTGCCATGAAATGATGGACCGAATGTCATGATCTTAGTTCTTTGAATGTTGAGCTTTAGCCAGCGTTTTCACTCTCCTCTTTCACCTGCATCAAGAGGCTCTGTAGTTCCTCCTCTCTTCACTTTCTGCCATTAGTATCATCTGCATACCTGAGATTGTTGATATTTCCCAGGCAAACTTGGTTCCAGCTTGTGATTCATCTAGCCCCCATTTTGCATGATGTACTCTGCAAATAAGCAGAGTGACAGTATACAGCCTTGATGTACCCCTTTCCTAATTTTAAACCAGTCCCTTGTTTCATGTCTGGTTCTAACTATTGCTTCTTGTCCATGTTTCTCAGGAGGCAGGTAAGATGATATGGTATTCCCACATCTTTTATAATTTTCCACAGCTTGTTGTTATCCACAAAGTCAAAGGCTTTAGCATAGTCAGTGAAGCAGCAGTAGATTTTTTTTTTAATTCTCTTTGCTTTTTCTATGATCAAACAGATGTTGGCAATTTTATCTCTGGCTCTTCTGCCTTTTCTGAATCTAGCTTGTACATCTGGAAGTTCTTGGTTCCTGTACTGTTGAAGCCTGACTTGAAGGAATGTAAGTATTACCTTGCTAGTATGTGAAATGAGTGTAATTATACGGTAGTTTGAACATTGTTCGACTTTGTTCTTCTTTGGAATTGGAAACCTCACTTTTTCCAATCCTGTGGCCACTGTGAATTTTCCAAATTTGCTGGCATATTGAGTGCAGCACTTTAATAGTATAATCACTTAGGATTTGAAATAGCTCAGTTGGAATTCCATCTCCTCCACTAGCTTTTTTCATAATAATACTTCCTAAGGCCCACCTGAATTCATACTCCAAGGTGTCTGGTTCTAAGTGAGGGACCATGCCATCGTGGTTATCTGTTTAAGTAAAAGTTTTTAAAGGTATATGAACAAATTAAAAATGTGGGAAATAGTTGATATCAGGTTCAACAGAGAAGAAAATTATGGAACAGTCATTTCAGAATGGGAGAGTAAGTTAACAAGGAAACCTAGACAGTATAGATGGCCCACCTTCATATTGTGATCTTTAGTTTAAACTAATACTTTGTGTTCCATCCATCTTTAACCATGTTAGGCCAAAAGTAGAATAGGAACAAAATATAATCTAAGTAATGTGCAAATTTATCAAGAACACTGAGTGAAGGAAGGAGGGAAGAAGGAATCAAGAATGTTCCAAGTGAATAGTTATAGGTAGACAGTATATCTTGGTTGAACAGAGAGAAGTGAGTTATAGGGAGACAAGGGAAAGAGACAAATGGAAACGTCAAAAGATTTATGGTCCATTAGTAACAACCATGTCTAGAGTATAAAATACCCAGTTTTATTGAGGAAGTGCAGAAGAAAATAGTTCAGGGAACTAGGAGGCCAAAATATTGAATATCATTCTTCATAAGCAGGATAGTAAAGTCACTTTTATTGTTAGAAAGGATGTTGGAAAATGTTGATTTTAGCTGCTATAGTAGTTGCTATAGTTTGACTGTTGTGTCTTCTAAAGTTTATACATTGAAATTCTAAGTCCTAAAGGTGCTGGTTCAGTTCAGTTCANAGATGTTATGCCTTATATTTTCCTCCTACTGACTGATGCATGTATTTTTATACAAAATGCAGTTGATTTGTATTAAAGAAAATTTATAATTATTTAAACATTGTTATTACTCATAAATTCACACAAATCATTTACTTATATTTTACCTTAATTACTAGGTATTTCATACTTATCCTTCAGAAATGAGATAATGAATATGTTTTTTCTATGACATTGAACACTATCTATCTTAATGTCAGCTGAAATTATTTATTTCAAGAAATACAGCACTACATAAAACTAAATGATGGTTTATAAAGGCAAACTAAGGAGACAAATGTTAATTCACTCAATGGTGAATCATTTCTCCTTCAGTGATTTATAATCATTCTAGCACTTTATATTGGAGGGTAATTTTTTCCATTTTTCAAAGGCTATTGTGCTCATCAAAGTAAACTTACTAAATAGTCTGATTTAGCTCCACCCAGAAACATGCAAGCTATTCTCAGCCACTCAACATTTTAAGCAATAAAGCAAATTCAAACACAGAAAATGCATTTAACCTTTTCTCTTATTCTCTCAAATTTTATATGGTTTCCTAATTTAATCATTTGTTAATGTCAAGCATCTAGCACCCCATCCTCTCTCCAAGGTTCAAATTTTATATATAATATAAATATATTTTATATATAATCTTGGAGGGAGAATATATCTACTGTCTAAAACATAAGGGACCAGATCCATTCCCACAGCCCCACCTGCCACTACCTGAGGACCAGATGCATGGCTGGGGTTAGCCATCTGATGTTTCTCAGAACTGCACTCTCCCACATGCCCCCACATATGTCAGGACTTAATGAAGAAAGTATGGTGGACCTTAAAGGCTCCAAGCAAATGTGTCTGTGCCTGGCCTTTAATATAGTTCGTGCTGCCCAGATTTTGAAACATTCTTAATTCTTACATTTTCACAAGCCTGTACACCCATCTGGGACTCTGTGGTAAATACCAAGTAAATTCCACCTTTGCCTAAGGTAACTTGAATTAGTTAGTGTTGTATTTTACTAGTTTACAAAAAGTGCCTTTTTGACTTGTATTTTTTCCATATTTTATATTTAATGCTGAGACATAATTTTTCTTTCATGCTGTTTTATCTCTTTGGAACTTTGCATTCTTAGAAAATAATATAGTATTCTGCAAAGAGTTTTAAAAATATGAATCTATAGTTTGAGAAGCTATAGAATTTTTTGAGATGTAATTATTTGTTAATCACTATTCTCGTTTCTATCATTTATAATAACTTTGTCTCTTGAACTTCATAAAGCAGGGTTAGACAATATGTTCTCCTTGGTGTTGACTTATTTTCCTCATTGTTATGCGTATAGCCTTCATTCGCCTTGTTCAGTGGAACAGTAGTTGTTTCTGTTTTATTGATATGTCATATTTGATTGTATAACTACATTATGGTTCTATCATTGATTCTACTTTTAAAGAGTGATTCAGTTGTTCTAGGGAATCTTTTAAATTTGGTTGCTTTGAACAGTCTTCTACATTTTTTTAATAAATATTTGTGCTTATTTCTGTAGACAGATGATAGATAGGATGATAGAGATATAAAAAATACATACACTAAATTATATATATATATATATATACACATATATATTTTGAATTTCTTAGCTAAGAATTGCTGTTGTTCAGTCTCTCGGTCATGTCCGACTGTTTGTGACACCATAGACTGCAGCACACCAGTTTCCCTCTCTGTCACTGTCTCCTGAAGTTTACTCAAACTCATTTCCATTAAATTGGTAATGCCATCCAACCATTTCATCCTTTCTTGCCCTCTTCTACCCCTGCCTGCAATCTTTTCCAGCATCTGGGTCTTTTCCAATGAGTTGGCTCTTAGCATCAGGTAGCCTAAGTATTNTATCTCCCGAAGTTTGCTCAAACTCATTTCCATTAAATTGGTAATGCCATCCAACCATTTCATCCTTTCTTGCCCTCTTCTACCCCTGCCTGCAATCTTTTCCAGCATCTGGGTCTTTTCCAATGAGTTGGCTCTTAGCATCAGGTAGCCTAAGTATTGGAGCTTCAACTTCAGCATAATGCTTTTCAGTGATTATTCAGGATTGATTTCCTTTAGAATTGACTCTTTTGATCTCCTTGCTGGCCAAAGGACTTTCAAGAGTCTTCTCCAGAACTACAATTTGAAAGCCTCAACTCTTCGGCACTCAGCCTTCTTTATGATCCAACTCTTATGCTTATACATGACTACTGGAAAAACCATAGCTTTGACTAGACAGGATTTTGTTGGCAAAGTGATGTCTCTGCTTTTTAATATACTGTCTATATTTGTTACAGCTTTTTTTTCCAAGTAGCAAGCATCTTTTAATTTCATGGCTGCAGTCACCATCATCAGTGATTTTGGAGTCTAAGAAAATAAAGTCTGTCACTGCTTCCACTTTTTACCCATCTATTTGCATGAAGTGATGCCACAATCTTAGATTTTTAAAGGTTGAATTTTAAGCCTACTTTTTCAGTCTTCTCTTTCACATTTATCAACAGGTTCTTTACTTCCTCTTTGCTTTCTGCCATTAGGGAGGTGTCATCTGCATATCTGAGATTATTGATATTTCTCCTGGCAGTCTTGATTCAGCTTGTGCTTCATCCAGTTTGGCATTTCTCATGATATACTCTGCATAAAAGTTAAATAAACAGAGTGAAGAGTAAAGAGGAAAAAGCTTAGTTTCTGTGGATATTAATTATAAACAGTTTTCCAAAGAGGTTTTTAAAATCAATTCTTATACTCACCAGAGGTATAATTTTACAGATGTTAAGCATTCTTGCCAATACTTGATATTATTATATCTGTCTCTTATACACATCTTTTTCCAAGTAGCAAGCATCTTTTAATTTCATGGCTGCAGTCACCATCATCAGTGATTTTGGAGTCTAAGAAAATAAAGTCTGTCACTGCTTCCACTTTTTACCCATCTATTTGCATGAAGTGATGCCACAATCTTAGATTTTTAAAGGTTGAATTTTAAGCCTACTTTTTCAGTCTTCTCTTTCACATTTATCTTTACTTCTTTATCTTTACTTCTTCTTTGCTTTCTGCCATTAGGGAGGTGTCATCTGCATATCTGAGATTATTGATATTTCTCCTGGCAGTCTTGATTCAGCTTGTGCTTCATCCAGTTTGGCATTTCTCATGATATACTCTGCATAAAAGTTAAATAAACAGAGTGAAGAGTAAAGAGGAAAAAGCTTAGTTTCTGTGGATATTAATTATAAACAGTTTTCCAAAGAGGTTTTTAAAATCAATTCTTATACTCACCAGAGGTATAATTTTACAGATGTTAAGCATTCTTGCCAATACTTGATATTATTATATCTTTTAGTTTTCTAGTTTATATCTTGTGATTTTAATTTTCAAACTAGCCACTTGCTATTTCTTAATAGAAATGCCCATTAGATTTTTTTAGTCATTTAAAAATTGAGTTTCTTACTACTGATTAGCATTTTAATTTTTATTTATATGTTGAAGTATAGTTGAATTACAATATTGCACTAATTTCAGCTGTACAACATTGTGATTTGGTATTTTTGTAGATTGTACATCATGCAAACTTATAATACTGAATATATTCCTTGTACTGTATATTACATCCCTTTAACTTACTAATTTTATAACTGGTAGTTCATACCTCTTATTTCCCTTCACCTCCTTCATTCTTACCAACTTTTTACCTCTAGTAACCACTAGTTTGTTTTCTGTATGTCTCACCTTTATCTGTTTTCTTATATTTGTTCATCTGCTTTGTTTTTGAGACTCCACAGATAAGTGAAAACACATGACATTTGTTCTTGTCTGGCATTTTTACTAAGCATCATACCTCCAGGTCTATCCATGTTGTAACACATATCAAGGTGCTTTTTTTGTGTTCTATATAATAAATCTTTAACCCACCAAGCTCTTAAAAATAATTTTTTATATTTACTCCTGGAAGTTTTCTTGGGGAAAAATTGATACTAACCATGTATCTGTACTTTTGCAAAAATGAAGCTTTCTGTTTTTAAATCAAATTATACAACTATTCATTGTGAATTATATTAATGAACTAAACACACACACACATATATATATATGATGATGATCTCATTTATTGAAAGATATTCAACAAAATTCAGCATCCATTTCAGGTTAAAAACAAAGAAACTCTCATCAAGATAGAAATAGAAAGGCACTTATTAAAGTGCCTTAAAAAGAACAGTTAGAAAAACTACCCATAGCTAACATCATACTGAAAATTAAGAAATGAATTATTTCTCCCTATGGTCAGAAACAAGACAAAGATGTCCATTTCTATGAGTTCTATTCAACATTATACTGAGATTTTGCCCATTGCAATCAGGCAGTAAAATGAAATAAATAAAGCCAGCCAGGTTGGAAACAAGTAAAACTGCTTTCGTCTGTAGACAGCATAATCAGCTACTCAAACAATCTTCCCTTCATGATATTCTGCCCTATAAATTTCTGACTTGCTTGTGCTTGTGTGCATACTCACTCAGACGTGTCTGACTCTTTGTGACCCTTTGAACTGTAGCCCACCGGGTTCTTCCATCCTTGGGATTTTTTAGGCAAAAATACAATACAACTGGAGAGTTGTCATTTTTCTCCTCCAGGGGATCTTTCTGATCCAGGGATTGAACCCATGTCTCTTGTGTACCCTTTATTGCAGGTGGATTCTTTACCTGTTGACTTGCTTAGCCAGCCACACAATTGCATGTCAGTTTCTTACAATAAATCTACATATAGTTGATCCTTGAACAACATGAATTTGAACTGTGTGGGTTCACTTGCACACTGATTTTTTTTTCAGTAAACACTAGAGTACTACATCTGGAAATGGGTTAAATATGCACATGCAGAACCTCAAAAAAAATTTTGCTGGCTCGAATACTCTGAACCCTGACTGATACAGACTGATACAGACATATAGCTTTTTCTGACATCTGCACTACCATTTTATTTTGCTTGAAAGTATTTTTAATGAATTAGGATTCCTATGATAGTCAAAAAAGCAGTTCCAAAGAGTATCTCATGTGTTTTATTTCCTCATATATTTCTTAATTCATTAATGAATTTCTTCATTTTGCTTGTATTTTCTGGGAATTAGATATGCTACCAAGAACTCAGAATTCAACCAGAATTGGAGAAAAAGTGAAAAGTTTTGAGTATTTTAAAGACCTATACCTCTATTTTTCTAACAATAGTCAGATTCTATAGTAATACAATTAGCACAGGTGCCAACTTTTATTAGAGAATCTGGCAGAAGATAGTACATGTAAACTTTTTGATCCAATTTAGGGCAAAGAAGATGTTATCAAGGAACTTCAAAATCAGAGTACAAGTAATTAGAAAACTCAGCACTGATGGCTGGATTATTACTTATTTTAAGATCAGTTTCTTTTTAAAGATAATTCTTTGTCTTTTCCAAAATTACAGATTACCTAATATATATTATTCTGAAAAAATTCTTAGTTGCTATCAAGTACCCTTTTTAGAATTTTTAAAAAATGATATGTAAGAGACATTCTCCAGATTGAACCAAATCTCTGATGCCCCTACTATATTCAGAGTTCTATAATAAATATTTTGAAGATATCAAAATATATTTGTATATAGCAAGGTATTACATAAAGCAATTATTTTTGCTAAAAGTGGTTTTCAGTTTTAATGCAGTTTCTATTACTGAGATATATACATCAGTTATCCTTTCATGAATATCTACTCTCATGAGTATGTTAACTACCAAAATCTCTATTACTTTCTGTATCAAATATTGAATTAAGACCTATACAAAATATATTTAACAAAGTCTCTACAGAATTTATGTCACCATCCACTAATTCATACAAAATTATACATTGCGTGTGTAACCTTTCTAACCCGAAATATAATAAATCCAAGTCAGTATATTCATCAAATTTTACATTAAACTGAATTTTAAAGAATGACATTATCTATATCATGTTAATATAAACTTAAATCACACTGAAAAATATATAAACTTCTGAAATGAATCAAATGATTACAATAAAACGCTAGTGACTTTCAGAGCTAACAGCATCATTAAAATAGGTAAGACATAGGACAAAGCAAACTTTCAAAATAATTTCAAAATTATATTTGATACCTCACCTAGGTGGGGCTTCCCTGGTGGCTCAGATGGTAAAGAATCTTACCACAAGGCAGGAGACCTGGGTTAGATCCCTGGCTCGAGAAGATCCCCTGGAGAGGGGCATGGCTACCCACTCCAGTATTCTTGCCTAGAGAATTCTATTGACAGAGGAACCTGGTGAGCTATAGTCCATGGGGTTACAAAGAGCTGAACACAAATGAGCAATTAGAGTGACAGCACCAGGTAATTATGAGTGTGTACTAAGTTGCTTCAGTTGTGTCCAAATCTTTGTGACCCTATGGACTGGAATCCTGCCAGGCTCTTCTGTCCATGGGATTCTTCAAACAAGAATACTGGAATGGGTTGCCATGCATTCCTCCAGGGGATCTTCCCAACCCAGGGATTGAACCCAGCTATCTTATGCCTCCTGCATTATCAGGCAGGTTCTTTCTTTTTTATTATTTTTATTTTTATTTTATTTTATTCTACTTTACAATACTGTATTGGTTCTGCCATAATTTGACATGAATCAGCCACATGTGTACATGTGCTCCCAACCACTAACACCACTGTGAAATATCATAATTAACCTAAATGTTTACATTTTCATACCACATTAATAATAACAAAAAAATCCTCAGATTAGGAATGGATAGGACTTGTTGTTTTGAATATTTTATTGAAAAGCAAATAATACATGAAAAGAAGAATGAATAAATACTTAAGCATCTGTCCTAAACACAGTTTACCTGTTTTTTTTTCCACTTCATATACCATATGTCCTGAAAATACCTCTGTTGGAATTATGGCAACAAAAAAGTAGAGGAAAGTTACATACAAAATATGATTTAAAGAGGACTAAAAGCATTACCCACTTCCTCACCAGCTAAATTTTTGAGCATTTTTAAACCTTTTTTAAATGGGAAAAAAAACCCACCAAAACTCATCTTTAAAATTATAAATTAAGTTGGAGGAGGAACAAATAGTGAACTAATCTTATTCCATTTAACAAAGCACCTCAGATTGGTTTATTAGGAAGTTGCTAATTTTGAAAGTTAAGAGAAGATGTGATGGTTAATTAATATCTTAAGGAAGATGCAGAAACAAGGTGAGTTAGATTGAGGCAGAATAAGTTTCAAAAGATTGTACAGCTTGAAGTATGCTAATGGGGAAAAAAATGGACACAAACTGGATAAAGGGGACTTAGTACATGTTTTACATACTTTGCCAGTCTATTGATGCCATGTCTAAGTTCTATAGCAGGCTCAGACCTTGCTCTGACATCTATCACTAAAGAGCAAATGTCAGGGGAAAGGCAAAAGCAAATTTTGCATGCATATAAGAGGGTCCAACTGCTGACAGTTTCTCAAATATAATAAATGATAAATATTTCATTATATATATTATTTTAAATGCTAATCTTTCTTCCTGGAGCAATATTAATTTAATTTATGAAAAAAATTTAAGCCATCTACTTCCTTCTCGTAAAGGTTAAACAGTTTCTTGTCAAATAAAAGCATGCTGTTTCTTAAACAAAAGGGCAGGTTTGTTAATATAACTTGGATTTACTTGCACATATGTCTTAAGTCTTACTGGTTGATAGGATTAGTTGACCTTTATGTCCATCAAATACTGAGATTTTATGATTTATGATTAAATAATGTTCATTTATTCTTATGTAATAGGAAATGTGATACATCACCAAAATTTTTAATTAAGTAATTCTTTTCTAATCATAGAGACTTCCATGCAAAAGACACAGTCATAAAAAAGAATGACCACTCTATGAGATTGTATTTTGATCATCTTATTGAGTGGCATGGCTGGGACTTCAGGTACCGGGGTCAGGAGTTTGCACACTGATTGGAACAATAGGTAAAAGACAAAACAAGCATTTTGAGATGAACCAAATATTCACCACTCTTTTTCATTTTTTAGTTCTGTAACCTATAGCAAAGCTTTTTACAGAAAAAGATTTTATGAAGATTAAAGAAGACATTCCATATGTAACCACTTCCCCAATTATAAGGTTTGCAAAAATTTAAACATTTTTACTCTTAATTATTATCATGAATTTATATTTACTAAAGGTCTAGAAACATGTATAGGTACATTTTATACACCAACTTATACACCTTTGCAGCTCTTGTCCTTATAATACTACAGGGAAACAAAAAGGCCTTTTCTAGGAAAAAAAAAATGTGGTAGAAGTCAAGAGAGAAACATGCTTCTAGGCTTACAATATTCTTGACCATATGCAGGTATATGGTGAATCTTATACATTTGTGTCTTGTGGTTTGTTTAGTCAGCTATAAGTCTGTGACTCAAAGTAATCCTTAACTTGTCTAAATAAGGCCTAGTGAAAGAAACTCCAGAGAATGCAAACACATACTTTGCGTTTAATTGATAGAAATTAATGGGGACACTGGAGTCACTGCTCATTTGAATCACAGTAGTTAAAGTCTTTTCAACCATTCTTTACATCTTCAGTTTTCCTGGTGTATACCAGTTAAAAGTACAGAAATATTTCTTATAANAATTGATAGAAATTAATGGGGACACTGGAGTCACTGCTCATTTGAATCACAGTAGTTAAAGTCTTTTCAACCATTCTTTACATCTTCAGTTTTCCTGGTGTATACCAGTTAAAAGTACAGAAATATTTCTTATAAAAAATGAGTGGCTAGAATCAAGTTTTACACTTAATATTTAGTAGTTTTCTTCTTGAGCTCTGTTATTTTTGTGAAGTTTGGTTCTTTCAAATTATATTGTATTAACAAGACCTTCAAGATAAGAGCCAATACTTAAGACAAAGAGAAAAATTTATTATAGTTGGTACAGGGAATTATAAAAATTTAATTTGTACAATCCAGTATGTTTCAGTTCAGTTCAGTCTCTCAGTCATGTCCAACCTTTTGTGACCCCATGAATCGCAGCATGCCAGGCTTCCCTGTCCATCACCAACTCCCGGGGTTCACTCAGACTCACGTCCATCGAGTCCGTGATGCCATCCAGCCATCTCATCCTCTGTTGTCCCCTTCTCCTCCTGCCCCCAATCCCTCCCAGCATCAGAGTCTTTTCCAATGAGTCAACTCTTCGCATGAGGTGGCCAAAGTATTGGAGTTTNGAAGATGTGTATAAGAGACAGCAATGGTATTGAGTAATAGTTACATCGTCAGAAGAGTGAAAGATGTTTATCAGTTTTTGCAATCAATAGCCAGACCCCCCCCAAAAAAAAAGATAATTACAATTGCAAGCCATAATGGGAACAGGATTACCCAAATAATGTAAAATAATTACAACTTGAGGGGTCAAGCAGAGTGATGTGGTAAGTGGAAGTACATACATGCACATGTTTTCTTCTGCTTAGCCAGTCTATGTCTTTTGGTTGATGCATTTAATCTGGTGTTATCCTTATGAAAGATCAATGGTATATCATCATCCTATTTTCTTTACATGGCCTTGTCATCCTGTACAATAGAGACTGAAATGATTTGATTTGAACAGTAAAATTCAGCTTTATTATGCAGTTATTATAATCCTGTACCTCATTAAAAAACAATTATGTCTTATAACTCTGTAATCATAAAATACATATATTGATTTAAAAAGAAATAGGGATAAGAGAAATGTCCTTGGTTAGCCATCTGTCATGTTTCTGGTGATTAACACAGGCACTTACTATCTCAATTGTTATAATAATCCTATAATAGAAGTATAATTATTCCCATATCACAGAGAAAAATCCAAACTTCTAAAGGTTAAATTAACAAAGGAATACAAGTTCTGTAAAGATTTCTTTGTATCTCTAAAAATAGAAGGACATTTATAAATTTACTTTCAAATGTCTTACTTAGTTCTCAATGATAGTTATTAACACTAGATACCAACCTATTGTTTCCAAATATAAAAAATAAAAANATTAACAAAGGAATACAAGTTCTGTAAAGATTTCTTTGTATCTCTAAAAATAGAAGGACATTTATAAATTTACTTTCAAATGTCTTACTTAGTTCTCAATGATAGTTATTAACACTAGATACCAACCTATTGTTTCCAAATATAAAAAATAAAAATTGAGGATGACAATTAGAAGGTCACAAGTGAGATACACAACTATTGAATGAATGAAGCTGGCAACCAAGAAAACAAGAAATCCATTCTATCTTAAAAGAGTGAAAGAACACAGAAGGAAGAAAGGAAGAAGAGAGGGAGGGATGAATGGATGAAGAAGGAGGGGAGAAAATCAAGAAATTGGGGGAAAATCAAGAAATTGTGGAAAAATAGAAACTATGAAAAACTATTATAGGAGTGCAAGGATGTCATAACTCATTAGTAACCAAAATTCTTAAGAGTAAAACAAAATGTTATATGTTATTTGAAACTGCCACACCTACACCTCAAAGTAAGAAATGATAAATTAATAAATGATAATTTACTGATAAATTGTCGTTCAGAATGTGGGTGAGATTTAATAAATCCAACACATAGTGGTTTACTTTTAATCTTCCTGAAATATGTTTTGTAGATTGAAAGTGAATAAGAAATTATGTGAATAATTTAAAATCTGTGTTCATAATTAACAAACTCAACCACATATATTATGTATTACTCAGCAAACTGAAAACACATTTTTCAAACATTTAAAAATTGATTAACTTTAACTTTAATTAATGCTAAATAGTTTCAATATAATACTTATATTCTAATAATACTGTAAATTAGGATTTAACAGAAAAATATTGAAAAATATATATGCAGTGGTGAGCAACTTTGAGGCTGTTTCTAAGTATTAAGTAAGATTCCTTAAATAATTTATTACACTTGTATCTAAAAATTATGTTTTAGTAGGCTTAGTGCAGCAGTGAAAACAACCCAAATGTTTGTTACATGGGAGAGTTGGAATAAATTATATTCCATTTAGACTATAGATATAAAATCTAATTTATAGAATACGGTTTTACCATTTAAAACAGTTGGCTAGACATAAACAGATTTAGAGAGATCTCCAAAGCAAATATTTTAAAATGTCACAGATAAATATGTATAGTGCTTTTATGTAAAGCTTTTATTAATGGACATTGATACATATTTTTTGGTTATCAGTAAAAAAGTATACTGAAGCAGAATTAGAAGAATGCACAGTTACCAGAGTCCATAGTAGTTATCCCTGGGGAAGAGAGAAGGCAGTGGAAAAGAAGTCCTTGGAAAGGGGACTTTCACATTTATTTTGCTATATTTCCACATTACTTTAATCTCTTGCAACAAAACTCCTTTGTGTATTACTCAGTAATTAAAAAGGTAAAACACACACATACATGCACCACATAGATATGTAATTTCCAGCTTCTGGGTAGGGACTGACAACACCGGTGTTACTAAACGGTTCTCATCAACTCATATTGGGAAATCACATAATTTATTGTACAAAAACCTGGGGGGGGGAAGTATATTTATTTTTACACTGTTAACACTTTACTTCTCCCTTTTCCTATTTTTATTTAAATTCAAAAAAGAAGCAGATCTAAATATGTTGCTCATTACTGCTGTAAAGATGATAAAAATCTAAAGCATCATGTGAGCAAGATAGGATATGATTTGAGCTTCCAGGAGGATTTGCAGGATCAGAATTGTTATCCTCAAGACAGGAGTAAAGTGTGGATAGTGAGAGAACTAGGAAGAGGTATTCTCTTTACTTTGTGGCAGGAGAGGAGAAACTGGGATATAGAATCAGTCCTCAGACTAGAACATTTCAACTTTGTAGATTAATGAATGTAGCAAAACTAGTGCTTCTGTAACAGTGGGGTTCTAGATAGTGGTTACCTTTTGAGTGTTGCCTGTATGTGTTAGAGAACCTTGTAAAAAGTGTTTATGGACCATGAGGGACAGTGAGATAAGAATTAGAGGACTGGCTAAATGGATAACAAGACCCTTCATCACCTATTACCTGCAATACAGTTCTTGGCCCATTCCCTGCTTTAAGAATGATTTCCTACAAAACCTCATATTACTACTTCTAAATCCTCCATTTGGTGTTCTTGCACCAGAGACACCTGTATTAACTACAGCCTAATAGAGGAAACATAGTTTTGTTTTGTAATACCAGACTAGAAATTTCTCATTAAGATTCAAATTTTAGATAAAATCACCTGAATCAGTGGTTAACATTGTGAACAAATAATTTCACTTGATCATCTGCAAGAGTCTGACTTGTAGAAATATATTAGAGTTTATTTGTTTATTTTATTGCTTACAATGCTATGTTAAAACTTCTTAAAATTTAGTTCCACATTTTCATTCTTATGCCTGTATACTTGGAAATTAATGACAGAATTTTAACACATTGTAATAGAGATTGTATATGTTCCTTTTCAGTCAAGTATTCTTAACCTACTTTATGGCAAATATTTATTCCAAATAAAACATAATAACTCATTAAATATAATCAAGTTTAAAATATATCAGTGAATATTGAATTTTTAAGCCTAAATTGTTTTCTGTCCAATGGGCTTAGTTCTTATTGAGGACAGTCATAAATAACTTTAAAATATTCCAGCGTGGCAAGAGGAGATGTAGATTAGGTCATTGCAGAATTATAATTCCCTTGCTTAATGATTGTAGAAAATTGCCTGGCAATCGAACAAAGAGAAAGAGGATGATGTGGTGAATGCTGGCTAATTAAACCAATAATTGATTCTTCTTGTGTACCCAGATAATGTGCCCCTGATAATTTTAAATGAAGTCTTGAAGCAGTCTTCTTGAATGAAGTGCTGTGCTGGTTAAAGTTCTACTATATACTATTCTCCTTGTGCTTAGATGGTGGCCTACTTCTCAGAGTTCCTTCCATGGCTTGACTAAAAAAAAACAATGGCATGAAAGATATCTCATATTACAAATGCTTATGTCCGATAATATCTTTGTATTGATGTTTTCATTCCTTGTAACCTCTTCATGTCATACAATATATGTAAATTTGGGAATTAATTTGCTCTAACAATAGAGATATCACACTCATGTAATTTCCTGAGTAGACGTCTAAGCAAAATGTGTTGATTTTTATTTTCAAAATCCCGTTATATTACCCACGACACATTTTATGAACTTCACCTTACATTATTGCCATTGTGGGTAATGACACCCTACTCCAGTACTCTTGCCTGGAAAATCCCAGGAACAGAGGAATCTGGTAGGCTGCCGTCCATGGGGTGGCTAAGAGTAGGACATGACTGAATGACTTCACTTTCACTTTTCACTTTTCACTTTCATTCATTGGAGAAGGAAATGGCAACCCACTCCAGTGTTCTTGCCTGGAGAATCCCAGGGATGGGGGAGCCTGGTGGGCTGTCATTTATGGGGTCACACAGAGTCGGACATGACTGAAGTGACTTGGCAGCAGTATGTTATTGGGGCTTCCCTCATGGTTCTGATGGTAAAGAACCTGCCTGCAATACAGGAGACCTGGATCAATCCCTGGGTCAGGANCGCACAGAGTCGGACACGACTGAAGTGACTTGGCAGCAGTATGTTATTGGGGCTTCCCTCATGGTTCTGATGGTAAAGAACCTGCCTGCAATACAGGAGACCTGGATCAATCCCTGGGTCAGGAAGATCCCCTGGAGAAGGGAATAGCACCCAATCCAGCATTCTTGCCTGAATAATTCCATGAACAGAGGAGGCTGGCAGGGAACAGTCCATGAGGTCTCAAAGAATCAGATATGACTAAGGATTAACACCTTCATTTATATTATTAACAAGTAGCAATAAGATATTGACTTTCATTTCACAAATATCTTTACCTTGTTTACCCTATGAGATTACTAATACTGTTTTAAACCTATATCATTCAGTAATTCTGGTTTGGTACACTAAATTCTGACTTAAATTAAATTCTGGTTTAGTACACTAGTATCCTTAAGAAAATAAATTCAATTTTTAACAAAATTTTGTTATTTAATATGTATATATTTATGATATTGCTTCTAGTGAACTTTTTCACTTACCTACATCAATTTCCTACGGTAGCCACATTTTCCTTATTTATGACACTAAAGATGAAACCAACATTATTTTTTAAAAAGTTTAATGTGGAGGAGAGTTAAAAGAATGAGTGTATGATGTGCAATTTTTTGAAAACTATATACTGTGATCCTCAGCTTTTCTGAATTTCAGTATGGATTGTAAACATTTACTGTTACCTGCTTGGTTACTGTGTCATGACTTTGCTTTTTTAATNACCAACATTATTTTTTAAAAAGTTTAATGTGGAGGAGAGTTAAAAGAATGAGTGTATGATGTGCAATTTTTTGAAAACTATATACTGTGATCCTCAGCTTTTCTGAATTTCAGTATGGATTGTAAACATTTACTGTTACCTGCTTGGTTACTGTGTCATGACTTTGCTTTTTTAATAATTTTCTGCCACCTTTCTAGAGTGAACTCTAACACACGTTTGGCATTTGTACTCATCAAGTNACAATCTATCATTTTCTTTTGCATTATGAAGACTTATTATACCCTATATAAATTAGTGATTTTAAACTACAAAATGATTTGTCTTGTGTGTAGTATACAAGCTTACATAAAGATTCTGGAATAAATTTATAGTCCTGTCTTTCCAGCTCTGCAGAATGTGAATGAATTGGTCATCTTTCAAGCCACTTTTAGATGCTAATTTGCATATATTAAAATAAATTCCTAAGCCTGATGTTCATTTATATTGATATTCACATATTTTTGTCATCTTTATGTCTGTGGTGACACACACAATGGTCTTCGCACTGATACAAACACAAAATCTCCAAGGAAATTTCTCATAACGTGATTTGGTCACTCATCCATGACAGTCATCTTTATTCTGCTATAATGCCAGTTTCAATGGAGAAGGACAGTGTTTTCCAAAGTGTGAGCTGTGGGCACATAATCTCCTATGCCATAATCTCCTCTGTGTGAGGGGGCGGTCTCTTAAAAATGCAGGTTTCTTGAAGTGACTTCACATGTACTAAGAAGAGATTCAAGGTCCAACCCAGAAATCATTTTAAGCCAGCAGCACAAATAAATGTTTTGCCCAAGACAGGTTGAAATCCACTGATATAAGGTCCAAATTCACTGCTTAGATGGTCAATTAAATGGGATTTTCAAAATACTCATTTATTTAATTAGTTGGTGACATGGCACCAATAATGCTAAAATGTTATAATATTTTGTTTATATCATTATACATTTGTGAATCCAGTGCAGATGAAACAGTCATAGCTTAAATGACCTGTTTCTTGTGCATATCACCTCTGAAAACATATAGTGATATAATTGTTAAATATGAGATGTTTGTATTACAGAAATTCACTACAAATGACATTTCAGGGGAGTAGTTTAATTGGTGAATTAATTAGTATTATTGTCAACTTTGGAGAAAGGGAAGAGGTATTCTACTGAATAATAAGAAATATTACAGACTTCGTGTTTGGTTCAACTGCCAACAACAATTTTTTTTTTGGCCATATCATCTATAATAGAGTAATAGCATACAATAATTTAATCATTTTGTGTCAGCTAAGATAGCAGTACACTTAAATTTTGATAATTTCCATATTTGAGTAAGCAAAGACAATATTTTAACATACCATTGTTAAATTATTCACTAAAGGAAGAAGACTCTTTGATTTTCTTTATCATTTACTTTTTCTCGATGATGAAACCACCCCTAAATTCAGTTCAGTTGCTCAGTCATATCCAATTCTTTGTGACACCGTGAACTGCAGCACCCCCAGGCTTCCCTGTCCATCAGCATCTCCTGGAGCTTACTCAAACTCATGTCCATCACATCGGTGATGCCATCAAACCATCTCATCCTCTGTTGCCCCTTCTCTTCCTGCCTTCAATCTTTCCCAGCAGCAGGGTTTTTTCCAGTGAGTTGATTCTTTGCATTGGGTAGCCAAAGTATTGGAGTGTCAGTTTCAGCATCAGTCCTTCCAATGAATATTCAGGACTGAGTTCCTTTAGGATAGACTGGTTAGATATCCTTGCAGTCCAAGGGACTCTCAAGAGTCTTCCCCAACACCACAGTCCAAAATGTCAATTCTTTGGTGCTCAGCTTTCTGTATAGTCCAAATCTCACATCCATATGTGACTACTGGAAAAATCATAACTTTGATTAGATGGACCTTTGTTGGTAATCNAACACCACAGTCCAAAATGTCAATTCTTTGGTGCTCAGCTTTCTGTATAGTCCAACTCTCACATCCATATGTGACTACTGGAAAAATCATAACTTTGATTAGATGGACCTTTGTTGGTAATCTAATGTCTTTGCTTTTTAATATGCTGTCTAGGTTGGTCATAGCTTTTCTTCCAAGGAGCTGCTGCTGCTGCTGCTGCTGGTAAGTCACTTCAGTCATGTCCGACTCTGTGCGACCCCATCGATGGCAGCCCACCAGGCTCCTTCGTCCCTGGGATTCTCCAGGCAAGAACACTGGAGTGGGTTGTCATTTTCTTCTCCAATGCATGAAAGTGAAAAGTGAAAGTGAAATCACTCGGTCGTGTCCGACCCTCAGTGACCCTACGGACTGCAGCCTTCCAAGGAGCAAGTGTCTTTTAATTTCATGGCTGTAGTCACCATCTGCACTGATTTTGGAGCCTCCCCAAAATAAAGTTATCTTCCTGTTTCCATTGTTTCCCCATCATCTATTTGCCATGAAGTGATGGGACCAGATGCCATAATCTTTATTTTCTGAATGTTGAGTTTTAAGCCAACTTTTTCACTCTCCTCTTTCACTTTCATCAAGAGACTCTTTAGTTCTTTGCTTTCTGCCATGGGAGGGGTGTCATCTGCGTATCTGAGTTTATTGATATTTCTCCTAGCAATCTTGATTCTAGCTTGTGCTTCATCCAGCCTGACAATTCGCATGATGTACTCTGCATATAAGCTAAATAAACAAGGTGACAATATATAGCCTTGACGTATTCCTTTTCTGATTTAGAGCCAGTCTGTTGTTCCATGTCCAGTTCTAACTGTTGCTGCTTAACTTGCATACAGATTTTTCAGGAAGCAGGTCAGATGGTCTGGTATTCCCATCTCTTTAAGAATTTTCCACAGTTAGTTGTGATCCACACAGTCCAAGACTTTGATGTAGTCAAAAAAGCAGAAGTAGGCGTTTTTCTGGAACTTTCTTGCTTTTTCTATGATTTGTGGTTCCTCTGTAAATCCAGCTTGAACATCTGGAAGTTCACGGTTCCTGTATTGTTGAACCCTAGCTTGGAGAATTTTGAGCAATTCTTTGCTAGTGTGTGAGATGAGTGCATTTCTGCAGTAGATTGAACGTTCTTTGGCATTGTCTTTCTTTGGGATTGGAATGAAAACTGACCCTTTCCAGTCCTGTTGAAACTACCCCTATAAATGCTATTTGTCTGAAAGTGTACTTAGGAATTTCAGCAAATCAGCACTCACTGTGAAGAAAAGTCAGATACAGCATTTAGGTCGGTTTCTTGCATTTTGTGGTGGTGCTTGGTGTATTAGCTTATACTCTGCATGTTTCTGTTTTCAAGATTTCTTGTCCTTCTATAGATCCCACCTTCACCTACATTTCATTTCATACACACATAAAATTAAACTAACAGTTATGTGCAAATATATGAGTACCTAAAAAGTATTTGCAAACATGCATAGCCAGTTTTCCTTTATAGTCTTAGAGTAATACCTAGCAAATATTGAGCAAGAAGCCACACATAAGTACCAATTTGAATTCATCTTGATTCATTATTTACTTATTGCTTCATTCATTTGATTTATTGTTTCAGCCAAAAGAATGTGAGATTTTAAATTCTTTNTGTTGCTGATTCTGGGCTATTACTTTGGTCTATCTTAACATTGAGAACATGCAGTCATGTAGGATGCAGCCCAATAGCCACCAGGCAAAGTGATTTACTTCCATTAACCCATTTAATTCATTTAATTCCTATAAACACCAACAAGATGTGTATAAGAGACAGTTCCAGAAATGTCTTGCAAAGACAGAAATTGAGAGAAATGCTTTCTATCATAATCATGAATAGCAAAATCTATGACTGATACAAAGTATAAAAAGCATATGGATGAACTAACATTTACTGAAAATTTACAGTGAGCCAGGCATTGAGTCATTTATTCATTTATATGTTATCCAATTAATTAGAGAAACCCAAATATACATATTGTACTTTAGCAATTCACCAAGAAAAATGATTTCAAAAAGATCATCTGCTCATTAAAGTACTGATCCATGCATTATTTGGTCCCTATTCAATTCACTTGAATATATTTATATAATAATATGCAAGGATGAAAGTAAAATTATTTATATAAATATTATCTATATCACCAAGATGCAAATACATATAACATTTACTTAATGACTTTATTAACACACCATTCAGTTACAAGAACTGAAGTAATTCTTAGGTGAAATGTTAAGGAATCAAAAAAAGTAACAATGTACCCTCAAAATAAGCAAATATTAACTTTTTAAACTGTAAATAAGTGTCTCCAGTAATAAATATGTTCTCCTTAATGCAGTACTACAAAAATTATGCTGAGTGCCATTTCCTTCTACAGGGGATATTCCCAGACTGGGGACCAAACCTCTTGCATTGCAGGCAAATTTTCTATTGTCTGAGCCACCATGAAAGCCCCAAAGTTTATGGTAGTATAATCCATTTTTCTGCTCTGAACAGTTCTTTTGTAACATATAAATAAACCTTGACGTACTCTTTTCCCAATTTAGAACCAGTCCATTGTTCCATGTTTGTTCTAACTGTTCTTTCTTGACCTGCATAAAGATTTCTCAGAAGGCAGGTAAGGTGGTCTGGTATTCCCATCTCTTGAAGAATTTCCCACAGTTTGTTGTGATCCACACAGTCAAAGGCTTTAGCATAGTCAATGAAGCAGAAGTAGAATTTATTTTGGAATTCCCTTGCTTTTTCTGTGATCAAACGGTTATTGATAATTTGATTTTGGTTACTCTGCATTTTTTAAACCCAGCTTGAACATCTAGATGTTCTCTGTTCACATACTGTTAAAGCTTCACTTGGATAATTTTGAGCATTATTTTGATAGCATGTGAAATGAATGCAAATGTTCAGTAGTTTGAACATTTTTGGCATTGTCCTTTGGGATTGGAAAGAAAACTGACTTTTCCAGTCCTGTTGTCACTGCTGAGTTTTCCAGATTTGCTGGCATATTGAGTGCAGCACTTTATCAACATCATCTTTAGGATTTGAAATAGCTCAGCTGAAATTCCATCTCCTCCACTAGCTTTGTCCTTAGTGATGCTTCCTAACACCCACTTGGCTCTGCATTCTAAGAAATCTGGCTCTAGGTGAGAGAGTACACCATCGTGGTTATCTGAGTCATGAAGATCTTTTTTGTATAGTTCTGTGTATTCTCGCCACCTCTTTTTAAGATCTACTTCTGTTAGGTGCATACCATTTCTGTCCTTAATTGTGCCCATTTTTGTATGAAATGTTCCCTTGGTATCTCTAATTTTCTTAAAGAGATCTCTAGTCTTTCCCATTCTATTGTTTTCCTCTATTTCTTTGCATTGATCACTTAGGAAGGCTTTCCTGTGTCTCCTGAATGGAACTCTGCATTAAGATGGCTATATCTTTCCTTTTCTCCTTTGCTTTTCACTTTTCCCTGCTATACAGAAGCCCTCCTCAGATAATCATTTTGCTTTTTTGCTTTTCTTTTTATTGGGGATGATTTTGATCCCTGCCTCCTGAACAGTGTTACGAACCTCTGTCCATAGTTCTTCAAGGCACTCTACCAGATCTAATCCTTTGAATCTATTTGTCACTTCCATGGTATAATTGGGCTTCCCTGGTAGCTCAGACAGTAAAGCATCTGCCTGCAATGTGGGAGACCTGGGTTAGATTCCTGGGTCGGGAAGATCCCCTGGAGAAGGAAACGGCAATCCACTCCAGCACTCTTGCCTGGAAAAAATCCCATGGGCGAAGGAACCTGATAGGCTACAGTCCATGGGGCCACAAAGAGTCGGACATGACTGAGCGACTTCACTTCACATTGTATAATTATAAGGAATTTGATTTAGGTCATACCTGAATGGCATTGTGGTTTTCCCTACTTTCTTCAATTTAAGTCTGAATTTTGCAATAAGGAGCTCATGACCTGAGCCACAGTCAGCTGCAGGTCTTGTTTTTACTGAGTGTATAAAACTTCTCCATCTTTGGCAAAGAATATAATCAGTCTGATTTTTATACTGACCATCTGGTGATGTCTGTGTGTATAAAGTCATCACTTGTGTGGTTGGTAGAGTGTGTTTGCTATGACCAGTGTGTTCTCTTGGCAAAACTCTGTTAGCCTTTGCTCTGCTTCATTTTGTACTCCAAAGCCAAACTTGCCTGTTACTCCAGATATCTCTTGACTTCCTACTTTGGATTCTAGTCCCTATGATGAAAAGTACATCCTTTTTTGGTGTTGCTTCTAGAAGATCTTATAGGTCTTCATGGCACCCATTCAGCTTCAACTTCTTTGGCATTAGTGATTGGGGCATAGACTTGCATTACTGTGATACTGAATGGTTTACCTTAGAAATGAACAGAGATCATTCTGTCATTTTTGAGATTGCACCCATGTACTGTGCTTTGGACTTTTTTGTTGACTATGAAGACTACTTCATTTCTTCTAAGGGATTCTTGCCCACAGTGGTAGATATAATGGTCATCTGTATTAAATTTGCCTATTCCTCTTCATTTTAGTTCACTAATTCTTAAAATGTTGATGTTCTCTCTTGCCATCTCCTGTTTGACCACTTCCAATTTACCTTGATTCACGGACCTAACATTCCAGGTTCCTATGCAATATTGTTCTTTTCAGCATCAGACTTTACTTTCGCCACCAGACGCATCCTCAACTGGGTGTCATTTTTGCTTTTGCTCAGCCTCTTTCTTCCTTGTGTAGCTATTTCTCCACTCTCCTCCAGTAGCATATTGGACACCTACCAACCTGGGGAATTCATCTTTCAGTGTCATATCTTTTTACCTGTTTCATACTGTTCATAGGTTCTCAATCAAGAATGCTGAAGTGATTTGGCATTCCCTTCTTCAGTGGGCCACATTTTGTCAGAATTCTCCACCATGACCCATCCATCTTGGGTGTCCCTCCATGGCCTGGCTCACAGTTTCATTAAGTTAGGCATAGCTGTGATCCATGTGATCAGTTTGATTAGTTTCCTGTGACTTGTGTTTTTCATTCTGTCTGCCCTGTGATGGATGAAGATAACAGACTTGTGGAAACTTCCTGATGGGAGAGCCTGGCTGTGGAGAAAACTAGGTCTTGCTCTGGTTGCACAGGTTAGCCTTGCTCTGTAAATCTTTAATCCAATTTTTTGTTGATGAATGGGGCTATGTTCCTTCCCTGTAGTTTGACACATGTAAATATTACAAATATTCAGAGGTAAGTAAATTTTTAATTTCTGCTGCTGCTGCTGCTGCTGAGTTGNTTTTTGTTGATGAATGGGGCTATGTTCCTTCCCTGTAGTCTGACACATGTAAATATTACAAATATTCAGAGGTAAGTATAGTCATCTAACATTAATTGCTCATATTAAATTTTTAATTTCTGCTGCTGCTGCTGCTGCTGAGTCACTCAGTCATGTCCGACTCTGCGACCCCACAGACGGCAGCCCGCTCCCCTGTCCCTGGGATCCTCCAGGCAAGAACACTGGAGTGGGTTGCCATTTCCTTCTCCTTTTAATTTCTAGGATTATATATAATAGGTGCAGTAAATAAATTAGCTTTACTGTTAGTGTAATTACTTAACAATTCTAAAGAATTACATTAGAAACACATAGAACTTGAATAAAATTATGGTGCCAGTCTAAATACATCTGGAAGTTTGAGTAGGAAAATCAGGATAAGTGATGACTCTTACATAATTAAATTTTAAAATAACTGAAAATTTATTCATTCATTCAAAAATATTTTTGAGAGCCAATTATATGCTATACAGTTTCCTAGATATATCTAAGGATTGAACAGTCAACAAAACAGATTACATCTCTATTCTCATTATTCTGTGGAACATACATTTTACTTAGGGGCAGGTGTGGAGATAAAATATTTTAAAATTAACCAGTAAGTATGATATCTGTTAGATGATATGAAATATTTTAATGAAAAAACAGAATCATGCTAATCTGGAAGTAGTTTGTGACAGCTCTCTAGAATTGATTATTAATTAATTATGTTTTCATGAATTTTGCAAGGTATTTCAATTTCAACCACCTGTAGCTTCAAGTCAGTTATAGTGAAACTATTTTACACCTTGCAGATCTGAAAATTGGCAAAACTATAAATCAGGGACTTCTCTTTCCTCTAGCGTTCCCTGAGTGTTGTGTGCTTAGTCTCTCAGTAGTGTCTGACTCTTTGGGACCCCATGGACTGTAGCCCACTAGGCTTCTCTGCATGGGGATTCTCCAGGCAAAAATACTGGAGTGGTTGCATGTTCTCCTCTAGGGAATCTTCTCAACCCAGGCATCAAACCCAGATTTCCATCATTGCAGGAAGATTCTTTACCGAATGAGCCATCAGGGAAGTAGCTGAAGGCTGTTAAACATTTACCACTGGAATCAAATGTACTAGGGTGAGGACGGATAGTAAATGACTAGAGGGAGCCATGTAGGCATTCTTAATAAAATTCTCCTTCTCAATCTCATATAATCATTTAGTTTCAGTACTGCTCCGTGTGTGTGTGTGTGTGCACACGGGCATATATAACTGGTGAGACGAGGAAGAATAGTATAGTTGTTAAAACCAAGTCTTGAAGAAAGGCTTTCTTTAATTCAAATTTCTTTCCCTTTTACTATTTGTCTCTAAATTCCTATAGTCTTATCTGTGAAATGGGAATATTAATATAATCTGCAAAGTTGGCTTGTAGTGATTCAGTGAAATGAGATAGGTAGCTATTTAATAAAAGTTAATATTTTCATTATTAATGCTATTATTATTCTATTTATTTATTAATAGCAAGCAAACAATTGTATGTTTATAATTTGCTACCAGAGTATATATTAAAGCTTCTTATCACACAAAAAATATTGTAAGTATGTGAGTAATTAAACTTAACTGTGGTAAGCATTTTTCTCCCTTAAATTAATACAATGTTATATGACAATTATATTTTAATAAAACTGGACAAAATAGCAAAAAAAGTAAAGGATATAATTTATTTTCCTATCATTGACAATAGATACAAAATTTACTTAATCATTTTCCAGACTAAATATAATATAAATATTTAATTTTAATAATTAATAATTTTGTAGTGATGGTGTGCTGTATTTTCAGGTCTCTCAAGGTTGCTGTTCTCCTGCTTTCTGTACAGCCCCTCTTTGACCAGTGCCTGCTTCACCTACATCCCACTCACAGGGCTGACCTTCCTACATACTTGCCTCTGCCCCAGCTTATCAAAGGGATGGTATGAGGCCAGTGCCTCAACTGGTTTCCCTGGAACCCATGAACCAACCTGATGTCAATTCACCCTCTTCTGACATAAGAAGAGAAGATTACCACCATGTCCTGCCTGCTAGCAACAGCACATGGAGCGGTGTTGCCCCAGGACATTTTCAGATGTGTAAGCTTCCCTCATCCATTAAACTACTGATACCTCTGTTGCTGATTCTGGGCTATTACTTTGGTCTATCTTAACATTGAGAACATGCAGTCATGTAGAATGCAGCCCAATACCCACCAGGCAAAGTGATTTACTTCCATTAACCCATTTAATTCATTTAATTCCTATAAACACCAACAAGATAAGCATTATTGTTATCTTCATTTTAAAGATGAAGAAATTGAGCTTGTAAATGTTAGGTCCATATGCAGAGTGAGACTCCCAACACAGTCCTGAGGGATTTCAAATCCTGTGCTCTCATAGTCTGCATGCAATGCTGGCTCAGAAATTAAGTTGCAAGAGTACTTAGTAATAATTCCTAAAATAATTAGAAATATTTATTATTGGGGTTAGAGTAGAGAATTAAATGAAATTAACAATGTTCTCTAGTATTTTTCACCTATTAAAATATATTGTTTGTGGGTAAAAAATATTCAGTATACTTAGAACCTAGTATAGTGTATTAATGCACATTTACCAAAGGATAAGGAATTTATTATATAAATGTTTTAATGTATTCCAGATCTGACCTAGATTCATAAATGTTTTCTATCAAATCAAAAGACATTTTAAAGAAAGTATTTGATTGATTGGACTAATTCCACTTTGTTTTCCTTAATATTCTTTCTGTTTCAAGAGAATTGACATCAATACCTCAAAAAATGCAGTCTTAACTGAACCTAAAAATATTATTTTAAAGATGTTTGTACTTAATGTTTTTAGATTGTAAAATATGTCAAACAGAAACATACCATATAAATGACTCTTTCAATATCTTAAAATACTTACTTTACAAATCATCCTACCCTATAGGTAGTTTTCTAAGACCAGAAGATGTATTTTGACATATAATATTTTAAGAAAATACTCAAAAATTTAAAAAGCATTAAAATAAGATTTACTAATTTTTATATGTGTTATACCTTGTTTTATTTGGATGTATACACATAGAAACCCTTGCACAAAATCACACACTACTATTTACCATAACTTTGAAAGATGTATTTTTCATACTGAATTATTCATAAAATCCTAAAGCTAATTTATACATGAAAGAAAAGAAAAATGTAACTCTTGCTCATATATCTTTATTCATGAACAGAAATCCAAAAGATTTATAATCACTACCTTACAGCAAGTTTCTATCATATGATATATTAACTTGCAATAAGATTCTTAAGTAGAAAAGTCCTATAGTGGTAAATAAATCTACAGAATATTTGATTTGGAGAAAACCTGTTGGGAGTGATCATTTTCACAGCATTGGGGATGGGGGTGAGGGATTCTAATATCCCCTAGAGTTTTTAATTAGGCTGAATGAGCATTCATTTTATTGTGAGGTTGCCTCCCTCTGGGGCTTCTCTGATGACACAGCTGTAAAGAATCTGCTTGCAGTGCAGGAGATACAGGCTTCACCCACGGTTTGGGAAGATCCCCTGGAGAAGGAAATGGCAACCCACTCTAGTCTTTTTGCTTGGAGAATTCTCATGGCCAGAGAAGCCTGGCACACTGAAGTCCATGGGGGTCATAAAAGAGTCGGACAGGACTTAGTGACTAAGCAACAAATCTTTGCCCTGATTCTGTCTTTAAAAAGATATTTCATTGTAAGTCAATTGTATAAATATATCACTCACGTGTATGAATTATTCCATGACATTTGGCTCCAAGAAAAAAATGCAGTTGTTTATCCTTCTAAATTAAATCTCTTAGCTTATATGACCTAGATTGTTAGAATTTTAAATCATATATATGTGGAGTTGCCCTCTTTTTTATTACAATTAAACAGGAACATTGTGTTTTATAAATCAAGGTGACTTAGAGATGAACATCCTGTTTTTAATTTAGTGTTGTGATTCTTTTAATAATGTTTAATGCCTTAGTAGTTCCATCATTTATTAGCTATGCGATCCTGGGCAACTTCTTTTACCTCTCTGTGCCTTAATTCCATTATTTTTGTAATGAAAACAATAATAGAAATATTTTAGAGGAATATGATTAATATTAATGGTTTAATATGTGTAAATTAGAAAAATTTTTTGCACAAAGTGTGTCCAATAAGCATTTGCTTTTGTTCATCAAAGATAGACCAACTTTTACTGGAAGCATCCATGCCTTCCCTTTGGACACAAGATCACAGATTTATGGTGGTTGGTTACCATTTGTCTTTCCACAGTTTCCCTTCATGATTTCTTCTGCAGCTTGAGTGCATATTAGTTGGGTCTCTCAGTAACCTTCCCCCTGCCTTCAAGACTTTGTATTTTTGTAATGTTTACATAGTTTCTCAACTAACTGCTTGGTTATATAATACTTGCAATATTATTTATTAAAATTTAAAAGTAAAGCTTTTTAAACAGTCAGTGAGAATGCATTATATATACAATTTCCAAAAATAAAATTGAACCCTGATAGTTCATAATTACAAAAGAAAAAAGTAAAGAAGAGGTGTTAGTAAATCCTTATTAATGTATCATTCAAATATATAAGTATATAAGGAAGGACTGATGTTGAAGCTGAAACTCCAATATTTTGGCCACCTGATGCAAAGAGCTGACTCATTGGAAAAGACCCTGATGCTGGGAAAGATTGAGGGTAGGAGGAGAAGGGGATGACAGAAGATGAGATGGTTGGATAGCATCACCAATTCAATGGACATGAGTTTGGGTAGGCTTCGGGAGTTGGTGATGGACAGGGAAGCCTGGTGTGCTGCAGTTCGTGGGGCCACGTATTCATGGGGACATGACCGAGTGACTGAACTGAACTGAAGTATAGTTATTTAGAGCTTCTCAGGTGACTCCATGGTAAAGAATCCACCTGCCAAAGCAGGAGATGTGGGTTTGAAACCTGGGCTGGGAAGATCTCCTGGAGGAAGGCATTGGAACCCACTCCAGTATTCTTGCCTGGAAAATCCCATGGACAGAGGAGCTGGCAGGCTACATTCCATGGGGTCACAAAGAGTTGAGCATTACTAAGGAACTGAGCATTCACTCAAGTATAGTTATTTACACTAACTATATTAAATGATGTATGCTTTTCCAATAGAGTTATTGAATGTAAAACAATATCTCAGTACCCTAGACTTTGTTTTACATATGATAACATAAATATAGCCTCTTCTCGTTTTCCTCATCTTTGAGAAATATTGTTTTCACAATTATTTATTATGTAAAGATAATAAAGAATGAGTATTTAATCACAGATAAACTATTTCATTTTTTTTTTTCAAAAGATGGAACTCACTAAACCATAAAGTATTTAGGAATATGTTTTTATTATTTTTCTTGTCTGGAGTTTCTTCTCTGCTCATGAACCAAGCAGGTGTGTGTGACTCTGGCTTTCTGCTTCCTAGAATCCCTTTACCCTTATCTCCAATGGATGTCTGTTGTTGGGCCTATCTGTCTTACCATGTTCCCTCTGAGGATAACATAACAGCAAAGGGAATTATTCAGAGTTCTTTACTGAAGGGCCAGGTAGCTTTCAGCATAGCTGCATAGTGATGGGACAGCAGTTATTGAAGAGGGTGTCACAGAGAGTGAGACCCTTTCTGATTATGAACACCCCTTATGTCTTTATTCTCTCCCCCTTTCCTCAACCAAGTTCCTTCCTCCTCTTGAATCTCATTATTCCCTCTGTTAGTCTAAGTCTCTTGGAGATTAAATTTTCTAGGTTTTGGCCAGAAGCTGCCAGAAACCCTCTTCCAATCATGTGCTCAGTCACTTGGACATGATGGAGACAGGCAGAAATACCTTCAGGATATTTGTACAGAGTATGAGAATGTTGACGGAGAGCTATACATATTTACATGCCATTCATTTTTACATTTGATGAATCCACACCTTTTTCCCAAGCAAAAGAATCAAGATCTAAGATTGTTTTCTTCTTGTTTTCCTAGTCTTCTGCTTTGTGTCTTCCTGCATTTTTCTTCCTTTTTTCTAAGCTTATAGTAGTTATTACTGGCTCATTCTGAACTATTGTAAATTATCTTTGAAGTCAATACACAATTATCTGTCAATATGTCATAGATTATTTTATTTTCCATCTGTGGTCAAAGACAATATTATTGGCTTTGATAAATGATTTTCAAACATTTTAAAAATTATAATGCTATCCATAGTAAGGAAAGCATTTTATGTTGTCACAATGCTTATTCAAGCCCACCCACACAAATATTCAAATGTATGTATGTATAGTGTATTGTAAGGCCTCCTCAGACAGCCATTTTGTTTTGTTTTTTTTTTCATATCTTTTTCTTGAGAATGGTCTTGATCCCTGTCTCCTGTAGNATTTCATTGTAAGTCAATTGTATAAATATATCACTCACGTGTATGAATTATTCCATGACATTTGGCTCCAAGAAAAAAATGCAGTTGTTTATCCTTCTAAATTAAATCTCTTAGCTTATATGACCTAGATTGTTAGAATTTTAAATCATATATATGTGGAGTTGCCCTCTTTTTTATTACAATTAAACAGGAACATTGTGTTTTATAAATCAAGGTGACTTAGAGATGAACATCCTGTTTTTAATTTAGTGTTGTGATTCTTTTAATAATGTTTAATGCCTTAGTAGTTCCATCATTTATTAGCTATGCGATCCTGGGCAACTTCTTTTACCTCTCTGTGCCTTAATTCCATTATTTTTGTAATGAAAACAATAATAGAAATATTTTAGAGAAATATGATTAGTATTAATGGTTTAATATGTGTAAATTAGAAAAACTTTTTGCACAAAGTATATCCAATAAGCATTTGCTTTTGTTCATCAAAGATAGACCAACTTTTACTGGAAGCATCCATGCCTTCCCTTTGGACACAAGATCACAGATTTATAGTGGTTGGTTACCATTTGTCTTTCCACAGTTTCCCTTCATGGTTTCTTCTGCAGCTTGAGTGCATATTAGTTGGGTCTCTCAGTAACCTTCCCCCTGCCTTCAAGACTTTGCATTTTTGTAATGTTTACATAGTTTCTCAACTAACTGCTTGGTTATATAATACTTGCAATATTATTTATTAAAATGTTAAAAGTAAAGCTTTTTAAACAGTCAGTGAGAATGCATTATATATACAATTTCCAAAAATAAAATTGAACCCTGATAGTTCATAATTACAAAAAAAAAAGTAAAGAAGAGGTGTTAGTAAATCCTTATTAATGTATCATTCAAATATATAAGTATATAAGGAAGGACTGATGTTGAAGCTGAAACTCCAATATTTTGGCCACCTGATGCAAAGAGCTGACTCATTGGAAAAGACCCTGATGCTGGGAAAGATTGAGGGTAGGAGGAGAAGGGGATGACAGAAGATGAGATGGTTGGATAGCATCACCAATTCAATGGACATGAGTTTGGGTAGGCTTCAGGAGTTGGTGATGGACAGGGAAGCCTGGTGTGCTGCAGTTCATGGGGCCACGTATTCATGGGGACATGACCGAGTGACTGAACTGAACTGAAGTATAGTTATTTAGAGCTTCTCAGGTGACTCCATGGTAAAGAATCCACCTGCCAAAGCAGGAGATGTGGGTTTGAAACCTGGGCTGGGAAGATCTCCTGGAGGAAGGCATTGGAACCCACTCCAGTATTCTTGCCTGGAAAATCCCATGGACAGAGGAGCTGGCAGGCTACATTCCATGGGGTCACAAAGAGTTGAGCATTACTAAGGAACTGAGCATTCACTCAAGTATAGTTATTTACACTAACTATATTAAATGATGTATGCTTTTCCAATAGAGTTATTGAATGTAAAACAGTATCTCAATACCCTAGACTTTGTTTTACATATGATAACATAAATATAGCCTCTTCTCGTTTTCCTCATCTTTGAGAAATATTGTTTTCACAATTATTTGCTATGTAAAGATAATAAAGAATGAGTATTTAATCACAGATAAACTATTTCATTTTTTTTTTCAAAAGATGGAACTCACTAAACCATAAAGTATTTAGGAATATGTTTTTATTATTTTTCTTGTCTGGAGTTTCTTCTCTGCTCATGAACCAAGCAGGTGTGTGTGACTCTGGCTTTCTGCTTCCTAGAATCCCTTTACCCTTATCTCCAATGGATCTCTGTTGTTGGGCCTATCTGTCTTACCATGTTCCCCCTGAGGATAACATAACAGCAAAGGGAATTATTCAGAGTTCTTTACTGAAGGGCCAGGTAGCTTTCAGCATAGCTGCATAGTGATGGGACAGCAGTTATTGAAGAGGGTGTCACAGAGAGTGAGACCCTTTCTGATTATGAACACCCCTTATGTCTTTATTCTCTCCCCCTTTCCTCAACCAAGTTCCTTCCTCCTCTTGAATCTCATTATTCCCTCTGTTAGTCTAAGTCTCTTGGAGATTAAATTTTCTAGGTTTTGGCCAGAAGTTGCCAGAAACCCTCTTTCAATCATGTGCTCAGTCACTTGGACATGATGGAGACAGGCAGAAATACCTTCAGGATATTTGTACAGAGTATGAGAATGTTGACGGAGAGCTATACATATTTACATGCCATTCATTTTTACATTTGATGAATCCACACCTTTTTCCCAAGCAAAAGAATCAAGATCTAAGATTGTTTTCTTCTTGTTTTCCTAGTCTTCTGCTTTGTGTCTTCCTGCATTTTTCTTCCTTTTTTCTAAGCTTGTAGTAGTTATTACTGGCTCATTCTGAACTATTGTAAATTATCTTTGAAGTCAATACACAATTATCTGTCAATATGTCATAGATTATTTTATTTTCCATCTGTGGTCAAAGACAATATTATTGGCTTTGATAAATGATTTTCAAACATTTTAAAAATTATAATGCTATCCATAGTAAGGAAAGCATTTTATGTTGTCACAATGCTTATTCAAGCCCACTCACACAAATATTCAAATGTATGTATGTATAGTGTATTGTAAGGCCTCCTCAGACAGCCATTTTGTTTTGTTTTTTTTCATATCTTTTTCTTGAGAATGGTCCTGATCCCTGTGTCCTGTACAGTGTCATGAACCTCCGTCCATAGTTCTTCAGGCACTCTGTCTATTAGATCTAGTCCCTTAAATCTATCCCTCATTCTGCTGTATAATCATAAGGATTTGATTTATGTCATACTTGAATGGTCCTGTGGTTTTCCTTACTTTCTTCAATTTAAGTCTAAATTTGGCAATAAGGAGTTCATGATCCAAGCCACAGTCAGCTCCCGGTCTTGTTTTTGCTGACTGTATAGAGCTTCTCCATCTTTGGCTGCAAGGATATAAACAATCTGATTTTGGTGTTGACCATCTGCAGATGTCCATGTGTAGAGTCTTCTCTTGAGTTGCTGGAAAAGGGTGTTTGCTATGACCAGTATGTTCTCTTGCCAAACTCTATTAGTCTTTGCCCTGCTTCATTCCACACCCCAAAGTTAAGTTGCCTGTTACTCCAGGTGTTTCTTGGCTTCCTACTTTTGCATTCCAGTCCCCTATAATGAAAATGACATCTTTTTTGGGTGTTAGTTCTAAAAGGTCTTGTAGGTCTTCATAGAACCGTTCAACATCAGCTTCTTCAGCATTACTGGTTGGGGCATAGATTTGGATTACTGTGATATTGAATGGTTTGCCTTGGAAACAAACAGAGATCATTCTGTCATTTTTGAGATTGCATCCAATTATTGCATTTCGAACTCTTTTGTTGACCTTCATGGCTACTCCATTTCTTCTAAGGGATTCCTGACCACAGAAGTAGATATAATGGTCATCTGAGTTAAATTCACCCATTCCAGTCCATTTTAGTTCGCTGATTCCTAGAATGCTGATGCTCACTCTTGCCATCTTCTGTTTGACTACTTCCAATTTGCCTTGATTCATGGACCTGACATTTCAGGTTCCTATGCAATATTGCTCTTTACATCATTGGACTTTGCTTCTATCACCAGTCACATCCACAGCTGGGTATTGTTTTTGCTTTGGCTCCATGCCCTTCATTCTTTCTGGAGTCATTTCTCCACTGATCTCCAGTAGCATATTGGGCACCTACTGACCTGGGGAGTTCGTGTTTCAGTATCCTATCATTTTGCCTTTTCATACTATTCATGGGGATCTCAAGGCAAGAATACTGAAGTGATTTGCCATTCCCTTCTCCAGTGGGCCACATTCTGTCAGACCTCTCCACTATGACCCACCCATCTTGGGTGGCCCCACAGGGCATGGCTTAGTTTCACTGAGTTAGACAAAGCTGTGGTCCTAGTGTGGTTAGATTGACTAGTTTTCTGTGATTATGGTTTCAGTGTGTCTGCCCTCTGATGCCTTCTTGCAACACCTACTGTCTTACTCATGGCAAATAGATGGGGAAACAGTGGAAACAGTGTCAGACTTTAATTTGGGGGGCTCCAAAATCACTGTAGATTGTGATTGCAGCCATGAAATTAAAAGACGCTTACTCCTTGGAAGAAAAGTTATGACCAACCTAGATAGCATATTAAAAGTCAGAGACATTACTTTGCCAACAAAGATCCATCTAGTCAAGGCTATGTTTTTTCCAGTGGTCATGTACGGATGTGAGAGTTGAACTGTGAAGAAAGCTGAGTGCCAAAGAACTGATGCCTTTGAACTGTGGTGTTGGAGAAGACTCTTGAGAGTCCCTTGGTCTGCAAGGAGATCCAACCAGTCCATCCTAAAGCTGATCAGCTATGGGTGCTCTTTGGAAGGAATGATGCTAAAGCTGAAACTCCAGTACTTTGGCCACCTCATGCGAAGAGTTGACTCACTGTAAAAGACTCTCATGCTGGGAAGGATTGCGGGCAGGAGGAGAAGGGGATGACCGGGGATGAGATGGCTGGATGGTATCACCTACTCAATGGACATATAAGTTTGAGTGAACTCTGAGAGTTGGTGATGGAAAGGAAGCCTGGCAAGCTGCAATTCAAGGGGTCACAAAGAGTCGGACATGACTGAGCAACTAAACTGATAGTGTATTTTACAGTGTATATGTTTGTGTGTATACATATACAAACTGAAATGAACTGTCAAAAAATGTACAACTTAAAATTTGATAATTATATTTTACTGAGGGTGCTGCTGAAGACTGTAGCCTGGAAACAGCCTCTCATATAGCTATGAGGCAAGGGAGAAACCAAAATATATAGGGTTTAAAAAAATAATAAATACATAAAGCACACACAGTTGAACATCAAAAGATTATTGCTAATCATAAAACATAGGCATCTCAAGTTAGTGATTTTAGCATTTTTTCTGTGTGGGAAGATACAAGAATGCAAGAATCTGCTTATGAATTTATTTCTTTAATGTGCACCTGAACTATCTAGGTCCAGTAACATGTTTTTCTCCAGCTTGGATTACTCTCAGACACACATTTTGGGGGAGGGTATTATTGGGAGAATGTTGCATTGACTGATGGCTTTATGACTGAAACATTCTTTGTCTACTGAAATATCAGGGGAATTGTTTGTTCCCATTTTTCTAATCTAATATGTTCTTTCACATTCTATATTATTTTTTAAAATATTCATCACAATTCAGTACCTTGATTCCATAACTCTTTATTACAAACTATTTTTGAAAAATACTATTCCTAATCAAGTCTGGTAGAGGGAAAAATGATAATTCCTTCTTAAATATTAAGCATTCAATAAGAATTTGGAATCAGTAACTTTAAATTCTCTTGGGAGTATGATATGTAAAGGTGTGAATATTATAAAATAATACAATAAAGAATGGATGTATAAAATTTTTAAATTTTATCACATCAATATAGTGAAAGGAAAAATATACACTGTTTTTATCTCATAAAGAAAAACTATTTGGAGTACATCATTTTATGAAAATTTAATCATGAGATTTATTAATAAGAGATGAAAAGACAAAATTGATAACATTTCTCTTAGTTTAAAGGATCCACAAGTAGCTGTGTTAGTCACTGTATTAGGGCTTGTATAAAGACCTAAAGACCTAAAATCCTTTTCCTCTGATCCAAACTTCTTTCTCAATACATATTTAAGCCACTCTGGACATTATGCTATAGTGACATGACACCAGGGGAGTAGTTCTGAATTCATTGCTGCCTAGATTATTAGGAAATGAAAACTAATTTAGCAAAATATTCTGACAGTAAAAATAACATATTGGTTTATAAAAAATTTGCAAAAAAGTTAAGCTTCAGAAAGAATAATACATTAAGAAACATAAGTATTTTTTTGCGTTATTATTTGCAATGGTCAAGATACGGNCTCAGACACACATTTTGGGGGAGGGTATTATTGGGAGAATGTTGCATTGACTGATGGCTTTATGACTGAAACATTCTTTGTCTACTGAAATATCAGGGGAATTGTTTGTTCCCATTTTTCTAATCTAATATGTTCTTTCACATTCTATATTATTTTTTAAAATATTCATCACAATTCAGTACCTTGATTCCATAACTCTTTATTACAAACTATTTTTGAAAAATACTATTCCTAATCAAGTCTGGTAGAGGGAAAAATGATAATTCCTTCTTAAATATTAAGCATTCAATAAGAATTTGGAATCAGTAACTTTAAATTCTCTTGGGAGTATGATATGTAAAGGTGTGAATATTATAAAATAATACAATAAAGAATGGATGTATAAAATTTTTAAATTTTATCACATCAATATAGTGAAAGGAAAAATATACACTGTTTTTATCTCATAAAGAAAAACTATTTGGAGTACATCATTTTATGAAAATTTAATCATGAGATTTATTAATAAGAGATGAAAAGACAAAATTGATAACATTTCTCTTAGTTTAAAGGATCCACAAGTAGCTGTGTTAGTCACTGTATTAGGGCTTGTATAAAGACCTAAAGACCTAAAATCCTTTTCCTCTGATCCAAACTTCTTTCTCAATACATATTTAAGCCACTCTGGACATTATGCTATAGTGACATGACACCAGGGGAGTAGTTCTGAATTCATTGCTGCCTAGATTATTAGGAAATGAAAACTAATTTAGCAAAATATTCTGACAGTAAAAATAACATATTGGTTTATAAAAAATTTGCAAAAAAGTTAAGCTTCAGAAAGAATAATACATTAAGAAACATAAGTATTTTTTTGCGTTATTATTTGCAATGGTCAAGATACGGAAACAACCTTAGTGTTTGTGGAAAGATGAATGGACAAAGAAATTGTGGTATATACATACAATGGAATACAATTCAGCTTATAAAAAGGCAGTCCAGACATTTGCAGAATGTAGAGAAAACTGGCCAGCACTAGGCTGGGAGGTTGGACATTGTGGAAAATAGGAAGATGCTGGCAAAAGGGTGCAAACTTTAAGCTGTGAGATGAATAAAGTCTGAGGAGCTAATGTATGATATAGTGACTATAATTGATACCACTGTGTTGTATAATTGAAATTTGCTGGGAGTAGAATTTAAATGTTTGTTACTGAACTGAAGTTAGCGTATCTAAAGCACTGAGGCCAAGCAAACCAGAACTTTGGAATTTGGAGCGGAGTAATGTTTATTGCAGGTCCAGCCAAGGAGAAAGAATGGATTGTGTCCAAAAAACATGAACTCCTGGATGGCTTTGTGGAAAGAATTTTTATAAGCAAAATTTGGCAGAGGTCTGCAGGATATGGACCTTCCTCTGATTCGTTAGTGGTGAACTAACAGCATGGTGTTCAAGTAATCTCAATCATCAACCTTCTGGTTCCAAGCTTTTTCGATTCCATGTGCTTATACTCAGCTGGAAGTTACCATCTTCTACCTGGGTGGGGGCTTTTGCTCTTGTAGAAGAGATATGTATCAGATATTTATGCACATCGCTGGAGAAGAAACAAGAACCCTGCCCCATCACTGCACCATAGGTCTTTTTTGTTTTTTAATATTTATTTGTTTACTTGGCTGCATCTGGTCTTTGTTGTAGCAGATAGGATTTTTGTTACATCATGCAGGATCTTTTGCTGTAGTGCAGACTCTTTAGCTGTGGAACACAGTCTTAGTAGTTGTGGCTTGTGGGCTCCAGAACACAGAGGCTTCAGTAGTTGTGGCAACTAAGCACACAGGTTTCATTGCCCCCACAGCATGTGGGATCTTAGTTTTCCAACCAGGATTGAATCCTGCATTGCAAGGCAGATTCTTAACTGATGAATTACCTGGAAGTCTCTGTCCCACTCTTTGTTGACAGACTTTCCTTTGTTTCTGCATCTCCTTACTCTTCTAACTGGTAACTGTTTGAATCTGACCTTTGGAACTCAGAGAAGGATTAGGAGGCTCAAATATTTTTTCTATAAACAAGAAATGAAGGGCACAGAGAGGGCCTTCTGTTCCTGGGAGAGCTGAACAGGGAAATAGTAGATGATCAATTTAATCTTTGTGTTTTGGGAAAGAAAGATCTGTAAATATTTTCATCTGTTTAACTTAAGATGATTGTGTAAATTCAACTACAAATGACAGCTGAATTATTGTCTTGATACATATTTCTCACATTTAAATCATGAAAAGTCTGAGGCCAGTGAGGCTGAGAGAATCTTTCTGTTCTAGTGTGGCCATGATTCTTCTTTATCTTGTGTTACTCAACTGTTGTCAGTCTTCTTCTATATTACCCACATTTTCTTCCTCATACCAAATGATTTTTGTAAAAAATGATACCTTGAAATAAGACATTCATAGTTATGACTGAAAAATTTTTTCTGGGTGTTTCAAATTCCCCATAGAACACTTCGACCAGGATATCTTCATGAATATTATTTTTAAACAGATTTTACTTTTCTCTAGCATGCTCTTTGAAATATATTTCTTCCTCTCCCCCAGTTATTTTGCTATATTGCTTCAGTAAAGTGTTTTTTTTTTTTTTCCCCCTTGCTGCTGATATACTCTGCATGTTCATGGCCCTGATCTCTAACAGGGATATTAATTCACTCTGAACTCTTTTTATATTTCCTCCAAGACAGTGAGTGTAATTTCCAAATAGAAATCCCAGTTAAGATGAGATTTCCTTCTTNAAATTAATATGAATTGCTTACCCTTCACAGAAGGCAAGTTTCAAATTACTTGCAATCAAAATAAAATGTTCGTTAATCACTAGAGGATAAAGAGCTTTTGAGGACTATGGTATGATCCTAGGTGGAAGATTATGTCATTCGTTTATCTTCTGTACAGTATTTGCTACACTGATGGCAAGTGGGTTTGGTTTGTTTCTTCATCTATTACAGATTAGATAGCAAGTATTCAGAGGGCAGCAGCTGTGCCCCACACTCTATTGTATCTCATCTTCATATACATCTCTGAAGGACTAAATACCCAAGAAATACTTCATTCAANGATTATCCTGTTTTCTCTTGACTCAGGGATGGGTCACTCTTGAAGGTGTAGGTTTGCTATTTAACATTTTAAAATAAAACTTAACAAGCTTTGATGGCATGGCATGAGTTCTGCCCTCCTTTTAGCCAAGTCCTCGAGACATGATTTACTGACACTTAGTATCACTACTCCTTCTCTGCATCCTGGCCTAGCGTCTCTCTCATTACGGGCATTCAAAGGGCTGCTGTTCGCTTTCCTCCCCCTGACTGAAATGTTAAAGACAAAGAAAATACCTCAACTTTGGAGTAAGAGACAGATTTTCTGTCCATTCAGGAAGCTAATCCACAAAACGAACTAGTACATTATAGCCTCTTTTCCACCACAGAATCACAAACTACTCTAAAGTCGGGGGACAGTAACCCTCATCACTTCCCACTGTTCACACTCAGTTTTGGGTTTGCGCTTGTCTTTGTTTGAGGACAATGGTTTCTGATCTGGGGGGAGTGAAGGAGCATTTTTTAAACTCCTTGTTTCCCTCTTGCCACTGCTTTATTTTGGCTTTTCAGATTCCATTCCTGTCTTTTGCCAGCTTCTGAAGGTGGAAAACTGAGTTTGATGTAAATTGATTTCAGTAGGAATTACCTCCCTGTAACTGTGGGAAGGAGCGCATCTTTCTCCTGTAGTAGCAAAATCCTCTTCCTTTCTTTTGATATATATGTGTGTATTTTCCCCCTAATGCTCATTCTCTGCAAACAAAAAATAAATCTCTCCAGCAGCTCTCCTTTGTTACTTTTAATTTGGAATTGAAGTAGACTCAGTGAGAAAGCCTTGCCACTGTCAGAGCCACCACTTTCCCAAGTCTCACCTTTGGACTATCTTTTTCTCTGGTAGTTTTCCTTCTTAGGGTCAGTGTTTGTATATACATATAGGCCTTTGTGTTTGTATATACATGTATATAGGCCTTTGTGTTTGTATATACATGTGCTTATCTATGTGTGTCCATGTATATACACATGTAAATATGTGTATATTTGCATATGTGCGTTTCTGTGTTTGCTTGTATACATTGTCCATTTGCTTTTATACAGTAATTTGCTATTCTTGGCTCAGTCAATTCTCCTTGGAAATGTCTTAAATATTCAACTCTCTGTTACTCTATAGGTTTCCAATTTTTATGGACTAGGAATATTTTGGGGGATATTATTTTTCATTCTTCTCATCTCACTGAAAAACAAATGAAGCAAAGGGCAGTATTTACTTTATTTATATTTAAATATGTTTGTTTATTCATTTGTGTATTTTTGCCAACTGGTTACTATTCAATCAAAAGCTCCCTCTTGTGTATATATGTCAACACAACCTTTACTGATTTTACGCACAATTACTGTGAATGTGCAACATACCAGGGAAAATTATCTTCCAAAGATCTCTCCCTTTCATTTTATTCCCACACACACAAGCACGTACAGTTCTTCCTGATACATTTAATATTCTGTTCAATAATATATTCTTCTTCCACCTATATACCATCCTATTCAGTATGAGTGATATGTATTATTTTCTCATTTCATAGTTAAGAAGGAAAAAAGTTAGGGTGGAAGGGTCAACAAACCTCTCAGAACTTGGCTGAGAACTTTCTTTGGTGCATAAACAAGCTCTCAAAATTCCCCATATTGATCAGAGCTTATGATATAATTTTTCCCGATATCATGCTTCACAACAAGAAAAAGATTAAAAAAAAAGAAATGGGGCACTCAATTTCTGTTCTTTATTATCCTTGATTTCAAGCCATAATGATTTTGCTCCCTCAGCATGCATTCCAAGGTCCTCTCTTACCTCAACTGTTTCTAACCCTTACTTTATATGTAAGGTTATTCCTTAGGTTTTATTTTCACCAGCCTGACACTTTTCTTCTTTGCTGATCCTTCCTAAACAGTTTATGTCCCACAATATTTATTCTTCTCTCCCACACACCATTCATTTTCATTACTCTTCCATGATTTGGCTATACCCATCATTTCTGAAATAGAGAATGCCTGAACTTCTTTGAAAATCCACATGTCAAAACATAATAAAAATGTTTTCATTGCTACATTGTTTTAGAAAAAATGAATGGCCTGCTCAACCACCAATTCCAAATTTATATTCAATTTTAGGAATATATATTATTAAGCCTTTTTTCTCTTTCCCTGGTCTTGCATGGCTGGGATTAGGAGTTAGGCATTCCTTATAAATCAGTGTAATCTTTCCAACAGGACATCGCTGTATTGATAATTCCTCTCTGTACTGTGCATTTTCAATTATGTTACATGTTTCTACTTAGTAAGCCAGCTTAATTCTACCCTGTGTCACAATATTAGAACATGCCCAGGTTGGGAAAAGAAGCAATCTTACTTCTCTTGTAAGTTGTTTAGCCTTTGGCACTTATAAATCCCCCCAAAACACTGGGGAAATCCCTTTTCCTTGCTTTTAATATGTCTTTAGATTTATTACTCAAAGAATCTGCTCACTTAATCCTTTGCTGAGGCCAAGGTTTGTCAGCATTCTAATAAAGGTTCTATGAATGGGAAGAGAGAAAACAAAAATCACAAAATCAGGTGCCCAAAGAATGCTTCAGACTTAAAATGAATTTCCGAGTTTATTCTCTAAAGAAAGGCAAGAGTAGGCAGAAGGCTTTAAATTATTCTGCATAAATCCAGCCCCATTTGTCTCAGGCTTTACTCTTAGACAGTCAGGCAGGGCAGGCAGCAGGACAGAGCCAAAAGGGCCCTTCAGGGACCAAATTACTGATTTAAAATGGGGCTTGTGTTCCAGGTGTAGGACAATATTATCTGAGAAATGTGGCAGAGATGCGGTGTGCTTCAAAGAGCTCTGTTAAAAACATTTAAAATAATCGAAGCTTATGTCATTTTTAAAAGGGGGAACAGTTGAGAAACTTCATTTAAAATGTATCTTATGCAGTTCTGGCCAAAATAGGCAAAGTCCTGCAAACAACCCAAGGAATAAGGTCACTAAAATGCCACTTCCAGCTTCTAAGCAAAAGTGACAGGGTCTGCAGAGTTTTTATTGTATAATGAAACAATTGCTAAACTTCCCCATGCAATTCTGATGCAAAAGATATAACGCTGGGGGAATAGGTATTGTCTCAATCAAATCAAGTCTCATTTCTGTTCTTTTTCCAAGCTTGAGTTAGAGAAAAGGGTATCGAGGATTTTTTCCTTTGGTTTTTGAAAATTATCTATGTTCACAAACAAGAGAAAATATAGGACCAAGGGCAGAGAGATTAAAAAAGTAAAATTCTCTTAATACATAAATACATCTTTATCCCTTTCAGATTTATTTTTCTCCTCTTTTTTGGTTCATACCTCTTGAAACCATCCTGGGTTGAGTCAAAAGGCAGATTATCCTCTGTAACATGAAGAAGACCCTAAGCAAGAATCATCAACCCCTTCCCTTCCAGCTGGCCAGGTATTTGTGATTCCAGAGAGTGTTCCATCCTTTAAAGCTCAAACCTGATATCACCTCCTCCATGGTCTTACTAGCAGGATTAGTTGTTCTTTCAGCTTCACATAGAAGAGCAGAGAATGTGAGAGAGAGAACCTGAGAACTCACCCATTAACTGTGTCAGAGGGGCAGGTCATGTAACTTCTCTAAATTTTCATTCCCTCATGTGTGAAACAGAGCTCATACCTATCCTACCTATTTCAATGGGCTTCTGCAACAACTAGATGGACTAAGGGAAACAGCATTATAGCGTACAACTTCCTCCATGTCTCTCCATCACAATGCCCCATCTGAACCCCTTTAAGTAGCTGCATAGGTTTCACAATTCAGAATTCTTTAGATTTTAGAAAGGCAATGCAGCACATATACCATACATACTGTATATTATGTAACACTTCATCAGTGAAATGTATGAGTATGAACAACAAAAGTAACAAACAAAGTCATAACAAGTACCAGAACCTATTTCTGTCTGTAGGAATCTTGTTCACATTCCCTCATTTGCCAACTCAAGAATGTGGATTATCTTTTTCATTTATAGGACTCTGAACATCAATAATAAACATCAGTAGGAAATGTTGATTATCAATATTATTCACTGAGCATTGACTCTGAGCAAAATACTTTGCACAGCATTTGGAAAGAATATAAAAACAGTAAAAAGTAACATTTTGGAGGTGTTTTATAATAATGATGATGATATAATACTTCAATTAACATTCACTGAGTGTTTACTATGGATCCGAAGCATTTAACACACATTATCTCATTTAACGCTCAACTATTCAAGAGTGTTAACGCCCAGTCTGGAGATGGAGAGCCTGAGGCTTAAAAAGGGAAGTTCGGTACCCAGGTCAGGAATGTGATCATTCTAGTTGTGGACCACCATTAGACGAGATAAATAAAGATACTTCCTGGAGCCACAAAAGTAAGCAATTCGTATAGGGAGGAGTGACCAAGCCAAAGGAGGATCCAAAGTCTGTTACAGCCTGAACTACCCAACCTGTAACCTGGATCCCTTGAGACAGGTGGAAACTTCTCCCAGTCTATAAGCATACTGAAGTTTGAATTCCCCAACCAGCTGTTGACATGCAACTTCCAAGTTCTAAAAATAAAACTCCCAAGATCAGCCACATTCTACTTTTGGAACCATGGACACATACAAGCACTTCTTTTCCTGAAATGTGTTCTCGATGCAATGAACTAAGAGAGAGGCAAGGAGGAAGAGGAGGAGATTTTAAAAAGATAGGAAAGAAGAGAGAAATTCCAAGTTATTCTACATAATGAAAGAAAAATTAAGGGCAAGCTGAACAAAGAAAGGTCCTTTAAACACAAAGACAATAAAAGAATAAAAAATTAATATGAATTGCTTACCCTTCACAGAAGGCAAGTTTCAAATTACTTGCAATCAAAATAAAATGTTCGTTAATCACTAGAGGATAAAGAGCTTTTGAGGACTATGGTATGATCCTAGGTGGAAGATTATGTCATTCGTTTATCTTCTGTACAGTATTTGCTACACTGATGGCAAGTGGGTTTGGTTTGTTTCTTCATCTATTACAGATTAGATAGCAAGTATTCAGAGGGCAGCAGCTGTGCCCCACACTCTATTGTATCTCATCTTCATATACATCTCTGAAGGACTAAATACCCAAGAAATACTTCATTCAATAACATCAGTCATAGCTACCATTTGTGATGACTCATAATGTCCCATGTGCTGATTGTTCTCCCTAATTCTCTCATTCAATTCTTGTTTAAAAGGAGTGTTATTACCCACAATTTCCTGACAAAGAAAGCAAAGCTTAAGAAGCTTGAGTAATTTGCTCAAGACCACACAGCTAAGTGGCAGAAGCTGGGACTCAACTGTATGATTTCAAAGTTCCCGCTTTTCTAATGTTGTATGTATGAACTGTATACTTTTACACACATAGGGTATATTCACACAGATGGCTGCTTTGTTTTCCATCATCTTGCCACCTTGGTTCATGACTCCGGCAAAACTATAGCCAAAATGACTCTAATAAGCTTTTCTAAAACTTCTGTAGCAAAAACCCAAAGGCTTTCCACTTTTGATATCTCATTTCTCTTCTTGGGGAATCAGGAGAAACCGGGATGTCTTCCCCTCTACCCAACCTAACCAGGTGGCTCAACTAAAGAGTTAGAAATGTGCCCTAGGTCACACACTGAGGCAACAGTGGAGGTTGGGATAGAATTTGTGTCCTTTAACTTCAGCCCAAGACACGTTTAACTCAAGAGACATTTTGAGCAGTTGGTTTGTATTTATGAAGGATCCACTTACTAGTCACTTGGTACTACTGTAAGATAACCAAAATTGTTCTTATTCTCATTGAATTCAAGAGAACAGCTTAGACACATGAAATTAATAAATGAACTTCTCAAGCCGACAGTACTGATCACATGCAACACTACTTCACAAGAGCCACCATGCAACGGTGGAGAGAGCACTGGCCTGGAGCCACAAAGGCTCAGCTTCACATTCGAGTTCTGCCACCATCTCCAGGGCTGTTTTGGCCAAGTCACTTTCACCTTCCTCTTACAAGATCAAGATGATCAGCTTGAGAAAGTAGAAAAATGTCTCATCTCAACCAGCGAAGAGTGGTATGAATGTCAGCAATGGAAAATGGGGATATTAATAGTACCTCCACCCACTGCAGGGAGGAAGAAATGAGACGATATACAAGTCGATAGGCAAGGTGTCTCGAGTGATCAACAAATACTACCCACTGCTATTTGCCTTTGAGAGATCATTGTCAATTCTGAAACTCTGTGAAAGGAAATGTTTTGCCAGAGTCCAGTTCCCCAGAAGACTCTATAAGGACCATGACTTTTAAGTTAACGCTTGGTCTTCAAAACATTAAAACAGTATTATTTGGTGTTATTATTATAGAAAGTATGTGATCAGCTGCTAAACACCAGTGACATCCAGCCTGAGTCTGATGGCCCTTAGTCTTTTTTGGTATCTCGAGGTGTTCTTTTACCAGTATTTGCACCAGTATTTGCATTGGCAACTGTTCCACGTCATTACTAAACATTTGACATCAGGCTTAAGAATTTCTGACACTGGCAAAGAAGTTCCTTCTCCTCACTATACTTTCTCAGAAATTACTCATTGTAGTCAAATGTGCCCAAGGCCTTGAAGCACATGAGGCGAATCACCAACCAGAATCAGAAGTTCTTTCTACCACAGAGCCTTGAAGCATTTTCCCTGGCTTAGAGCAAGATATTCCCTTTAATTTTCATAATGTAGCTTGCATTTTTTTCAAACAACCCAATGCCAGAGGTTTTTGTAACTGGGATATTTGTCAGCTTTAAAAGGATAGAGGACAACTGTAAATATAAATTGACATCACTTTTTCAATTTCCCTGCTTCTGTTATTTTCAAAACCTCAGACTTTCCAGCAGTCGCACTGCATTCAGTGAGGCTGAATACCCATGTTAAGCAGCAAATTACACTTAATAATCAGCAGAAGCTGCTACACACTAGGGCAGCGAGGCCTGAGGAAGGAGCCACGTTTGCAAGGCAGTGAGAGACTGTCTGAATGGGTCATCTGACCAGCCTGAGGAGCAGAAAACCCTTGAGATGAAGCTTATTACAGCCCCTCTCCACAGCAACACCCCAAACTGCTCACAATGAACCGTGAAGTTGCAGCACAAGATGCCTGATTCTCCTCGTGAATGCAGAACAACCCAGCAGCCTGCGGTTTTTAGGTACTAAAATTCTCCAGACATTGCTGTATATAGATGACTTCTAAATTCTTGAGTTCTACAGTCCTGTATCAGGATTATTACATGAGATTAAAGATTACATGTTAATTATTCCAACAGGTGCCTCTTCAAAATAAAAACCATTTCTGCCTTGAACACATGCAGAAAATAAATTTTCTTTTCTGTTACAGGACAGAAAATACTGTAAGTCTTTGCAAGCTAAAGCACATGCACTAGTATAAAAATTATAACACACAACACATTCCTGGCACCTAAAAGGTACCATTGCTAAAACTGTCCTGGATGCCTACGGATTTGACATAAAACATATACAACAGGGTAAGAGAGAATCCCACTATGTCTACTGTGCTGCTTGTGTAAGTCTATCTATCAGTGAACAATTATGAGGCAGAAAGACATTCCCGAGTGGTGGGAATCACATGAAGCAGTAATCTCATCCGCAGCTTAATAGTCCTTTTTGTGTGTGTGTGATTTTTATCATTCTCCTTTTATGAGGGCCATATGCACAGACTCTTGATTGCTTCTGCAACGTAAAAAGAAGAGGATGTCCCTCTGAATCCCAATGATCTGTTTTGGCCAAAATCAGACACCAAAGCTGTTAATAGGAAGAACACTTGCAATACGGGAAATCCTATAATGTAACAACCGAAGCCATCGTTAGACACTCTCAATACAGACGCAAGGAACAGAAGATGGCAGCTCTCACTGACAACTACACAGCTATACCTCTCTGCCCGTCCTGTTTAAAGAATAAGAAAGAAATGTAATGGAATAATTTCCTATACGTTCTGGGTGGTCAGAGCCATGTGTTTTAGGACCGCCTTTTCCATGGGGAAGGTGTGGTTTTGTGGGCAAATATTTTCATCCCCTTCCCCATGCCCCCCAGGCTATGTCACACAACACAAAACTGTGGGTGGGAGAAGATGGATTGCTCACTGCCCTCCCACTCTGTGGTCCTTCTTTTGGATGGCATCATCGGACCCAGATGACAAGCCGGGAGGCAGGAGGCTTCCAGCAGCAGCATCTGGCCCTCTGGCAGATGGTCAGGCCCTCAGGTTCCCAGCTTGGGTTCCCTCCAGATGTGTCTTGTGCTTCTTCTGTTCGTGAGCATCCTCCTTCCTCAGCAGGGTATTTTTACACAAAGTCATTTTCGACCAGAAGAACTGGCAGGTTCTTACCTGAGAAGTGGATCCTATGTTTTGCCCACTGCTTTACATTTTGCTCAAAGATGCCTGGATCCAAAGGCATGTAAGAAAATAGTATCAGGGCTGTCTCCTTGGAGACCTGGGTGCTGAGCTGGGCTGTTGGGGAGAAGGGGCTGAAGAAACAAATCATACTGTGCCCTTACTCCTCCCATCACTTTCTACCCCAATATTTTCTTTCCTACACAAATAAAAAATTTACTTAACACTAAGGACAGCTCAGAAGAGGAAAAACAGAAGAGAACTGTCTGTCACCTGGGATGAGAGTGCTCTCTGGGTATTTCTGATTTAATGATAACATGAGCCCTGGGCTTGGAAATTGGTACCATATATACGACCCTTAATTTTTTTCAACATGACAGCTACCACCTGTTCTGTTCCCTACTCCCTTGACTTATTCCCCAGCCACTGCCTCAGCAGGACTAAGGTGCCTGCTCCCAAGTTCTGGTGAAAATCACAACAACCACAGAAATATCAATTGTAACAGCAGCTGCCATTTATTAGACAGCAGGTGGTATGCAAGGTACTTTACATGCCGTAATTGAATCCTCATAATCATTCTTATGAATCTACCCATTCTGTGGAGGAGGAAAGCTGAGAGAAAGAAGTTAAGTAAGGCCCTGCAGACAGTAAGTAGAATAGAAGACCTGGGATTTGAACAACAACTGCCTGATCCCAAAGCCTGTGTTCTTTTCCTTCTAACACAACGCCCCGCCCTAAGATGTCATTAGAGTTCATCACAAAGAAATTAGGAGACATCCTCATCTGTAAACTGATGGAAAATCCTAGACTTACTTACACTGGAAAAGAACCTTAAAGGTTATCCAAAACGAGCCTACAAATGTTGCTAGAATGTCCCTTTGCTCTTGTGTGTATTCCTCTTCCAATGACATTCTCACTGCCCTCTAGGCAGCTCGTGCTGTTCCTAGACTACTAAACCAGAAGCATCTCAGTTAATCAAAGCCAAACAACTTCTTTGTTCACTTTTGCCATTTGGATCTGCTTCTTGCTCTTGGGAGTAACACAGAATAATTTCTCTCTCACAGATACCTCACTGAACCCACATTTAAACCCACTTTCTGGCCTCCACTGGGATGGCTACTGGCAACTAGTTCTCTCTAGTATTTCTCAAGTTCACCTAGGACCACTAAAACTTACAGCCTGAAAAATCACCTTGATTATTTACTCAATTTGCTTATTATCTGTCTGCCTCTGTTAGGATTTAAGCCTATGAGAGCAGGGATATTGTTTGCCTTATTCACAGCTATGCCCCCAGCTGCCACTAGATAGGTAGTCAGCAATACATGGGTAGATACATCTGTCTTTCAGCTCAAGTAAACTCATGAATCCACTCTTCATTTCTTCTTCTATTCATTCCTTCAACATCTAGAACTGAGCACATCCACCAACTGTGTGCCAAGAGAAGTGTTAGGTGATGAATTCAGTCAACAAGAACTTACTATTATAATAATAAAAATAGCTGACGTTTATTAAATGCTTACCAGGGTATATGTTGGATACTTTACCATCCTAGGGATATGACACAGGTATTTTCTTAACTCCCTTTTCAGAGATATGAAAATGGAGGTTTAAAGACAGTAGTTCCTTCTCAGGAGTATATGAACATTAAGTAGTAAAGAGGTAACTCAAAACTGAGTTTTCTGTCTAAATCATACGCTCTTACCCTACCATGTACTGCCCTCCACTGACTGGGAATAAAGGGAGTATTTGTCTATGCAAGTTTCGCTATGTTGTTGTTCAGTCACCCAGTCATGTCTGACTCTTTGCAACCCATGGACAGCAACATACCAGGCCTCCCTGTCCCTCACTATCTCCCGAAGTTTGCCCAAGTTCATGTCCATTGCATCATTGATGCTATCCAGCCATCTCCTCCTCTAACACCCTCTTCTCCTTCTGCCCTCAATCTTTCCCAGCATCAAGGACTTTTCCAATGACTCAGCTGTTCACAACGGATGACCAAAATAATGGAGTTTCAACTTCAGCATCAGTCCTTCCAACAAGTATTCAGGGTTGACTTCCCTTAAGATCAACTGGTTTGATGTCCTTGCTGTCCAAAGGACTCTCCAGAGTCTTCTCTAGTACCATAGTTCAAAGGCATCAATTCTTCGGCACTCTGCCTTCTTTACCGTCCAGCTCTCACAACCGTACGTGAACACTGGGAAGACCATAGCCTTGATTATATTGGCCTTTGTTGGCAGAGTAACGTCTGCTTTTCAAAATACTGTCTAGGTTTGTCATAGTTTTCCTGCCAAGAAGCAGATGTCTTCTGATTTCATGGCTTCGGTCACAATCCACAGTGATTTTAGAGCCTGATTTTAGAGCCCAAGAAGAGGAAACATGTCACTNGCACATGAGGCGAATCACCAACCAGAATCAGAAGTTCTTTCTACCACAGAGCCTTGAAGCATTTTCCCTGGCTTAGAGCAAGATATTCCCTTTAATTTTCATAATGTAGCTTGCATTTTTTTCAAACAACCCAATGCCAGAGGTTTTTGTAACTGGGATATTTGTCAGCTTTAAAAGGATAGAGGACAACTGTAAATATAAATTGACATCACTTTTTCAATTTCCCTGCTTCTGTTATTTTCAAAACCTCAGACTTTCCAGCAGTCGCACTGCATTCAGTGAGGCTGAATACCCATGTTAAGCAGCAAATTACACTTAATAATCAGCAGAAGCTGCTACACACTAGGGCAGCGAGGCCTGAGGAAGGAGCCACGTTTGCAAGGCAGTGAGAGACTGTCTGAATGGGTCATCTGACCAGCCTGAGGAGCAGAAAACCCTTGAGATGAAGCTTATTACAGCCCCTCTCCACAGCAACACCCCAAACTGCTCACAATGAACCGTGAAGTTGCAGCACAAGATGCCTGATTCTCCTCGTGAATGCAGAACAACCCAGCAGCCTGCGGTTTTTAGATACTAAAATTCTCCAGACATTGCTGTATATAGATGACTTCTAAATTCTTGAGTTCTACAGTCCTGTATCAGGATTATTACATGAGATTAAAGATTACATGTTAATTATTCCAACAGGTGCCTCTTCAAAATAAAAACCATTTCTGCCTTGAACACATGCAGAAAATAAATTTTCTTTTCTGTTACAGGACAGAAAATACTGTAAGTCTTTGCAAGCTAAAGCACATGCACTAGTATAAAAATTATAACACACAACACATTCCTGGCACCTAAAAGGTACCATTGCTAAAACTGTCCTGGATGCCTACGGATTTGACATAAAACATATACAACAGGGTAAGAGAGAATCCCACTATGTCTACTGTGCTGCTTGTGTAAGTCTATCTATCAGTGAACAATTATGAGGCAGAAAGACATTCCCGAGTGGTGGGAATCACATGAAGCAGTAATCTCATCCGCAGCTTAATAGTCCTTTTTGTGTGTGTGTGATTTTTATCATTCTCCTTTTATGAGGGCCATATGCACAGACTCTTGATTGCTTCTGCAACGTAAAAAGAAGAGGATGTCCCTCTGAATCCCAATGATCTGTTTTGGCCAAAATCAGACACCAAAGCTGTTAATAGGAAGAACACTTGCAATACGGGAAATCCTATAATGTAACAACCGAAGCCATCGTTAGACACTCTCAATACAGACGCAAGGAACAGAAGATGGCAGCTCTCACTGACAACTACACAGCTATACCTCTCTGCCCGTCCTGTTTAAAGAATAAGAAAGAAATGTAATGGAATAATTTCCTATACGTTCTGGGTGGTCAGAGCCATGTGTTTTAGGACCGCCTTTTCCATGGGGAAGGTGTGGTTTTGTGGGCAAATATTTTCATCCCCTTCCCCATGCCCCCCAGGCTATGTCACACAACACAAAACTGTGGGTGGGAGAAGATGGATTGCTCACTGCCCTCCCACTCTGTGGTCCTTCTTTTGGATGGCATCATCGGACCCAGATGACAAGCCGGGAGGCAGGAGGCTTCCAGCAGCAGCATCTGGCCCTCTGGCAGATGGTCAGGCCCTCAGGTTCCCAGCTTGGGTTCCCTCCAGATGTGTCTTGTGCTTCTTCTGTTCGTGAGCATCCTCCTTCCTCAGCAGGGTATTTTTACACAAAGTCATTTTCGACCAGAAGAACTGGCAGGTTCTTACCTGAGAAGTGGATCCTATGTTTTGCCCACTGCTTTACATTTTGCTCAAAGATGCCTGGATCCAAAGGCATGTAAGAAAATAGTATCAGGGCTGTCTCCTTGGAGACCTGGGTGCTGAGCTGGGCTGTTGGGGAGAAGGGGCTGAAGAAACAAATCATACTGTGCCCTTACTCCTCCCATCACTTTCTACCCCAATATTTTCTTTCCTACACAAATAAAAAATTTACTTAACACTAAGGACAGCTCAGAAGAGGAAAAACAGAAGAGAACTGTCTGTCACCTGGGATGAGAGTGCTCTCTGGGTATTTCTGATTTAATGATAACATGAGCCCTGGGCTTGGAAATTGGTACCATATATACGACCCTTAATTTTTTTCAACATGACAGCTACCACCTGTTCTGTTCCCTACTCCCTTGACTTATTCCCCAGCCACTGCCTCAGCAGGACTAAGGTGCCTGCTCCCAAGTTCTGGTGAAAATCACAACAACCACAGAAATATCAATTGTAACAGCAGCTGCCATTTATTAGACAGCAGGTGGTATGCAAGGTACTTTACATGCCGTAATTGAATCCTCATAATCATTCTTATGAATCTACCCATTCTGTGGAGGAGGAAAGCTGAGAGAAAGAAGTTAAGTAAGGCCCTGCAGACAGTAAGTAGAATAGAAGACCTGGGATTTGAACAACAACTGCCTGATCCCAAAGCCTGTGTTCTTTTCCTTCTAACACAACGCCCCACCCTAAGATGTCATTAGAGTTCATCACAAAGAAATTAGGAGACATCCTCATCTGTAAACTGATGGAAAATCCTAGACTTACTTACACTGGAAAAGAACCTTAAAGGTTATCCAAAACGAGCCTACAAATGTTGCTAGAATGTCCCTTTGCTCTTGTGTGTATTCCTCTTCCAATGACATTCTCACTGCCCTCTAGGCAGCTCGTGCTGTTCCTAGACTACTAAACCAGAAGCATCTCAGTTAATCAAAGCCAAACAACTTCTTTGTTCACTTTTGCCATTTGGATCTGCTTCTTGCTCTTGGGAGTAACACAGAATAATTTCTCTCTCACAGATACCTCACTGAACCCACATTTAAACCCACTTTCTGGCCTCCACTGGGATGGCTACTGGCAACTAGTTCTCTCTAGTATTTCTCAAGTTCACCTAGGACCACTAAAACTTACAGCCTGAAAAATCACCTTGATTATTTACTCAATTTGCTTATTATCTGTCTGCCTCTGTTAGGATTTAAGCCTATGAGAGCAGGGATATTGTTTGCCTTATTCACAGCTATGCCCCCAGCTGCCACTAGATAGGTAGTCAGCAATACATGGGTAGATACATCTGTCTTTCAGCTCAAGTAAACTCATGAATCCACTCTTCATTTCTTCTTCTATTCATTCCTTCAACATCTAGAACTGAGCACATCCACCAACTGTGTGCCAAGAGAAGTGTTAGGTGATGAATTCAGTCAACAAGAACTTACTATTATAATAATAAAAATAGCTGACGTTTATTAAATGCTTACCAGGGTATATGTTGGATACTTTACCATCCTAGGGATATGACACAGGTATTTTCTTAACTCCCTTTTCAGAGATATGAAAATGGAGGTTTAAAGACAGTAGTTCCTTCTCAGGAGTATATGAACATTAAGTAGTAAAGAGGTAACTCAAAACTGAGTTTTCTGTCTAAATCATACGCTCTTACCCTACCATGTACTGCCCTCCACTGACTGGGAATTAAAGGAGTATTTATCTATGCAAGTTTCGCTATGTTGTTGTTCAGTCACCCAGTCATGTCTGACTCTTTGCAACCCATGGACAGCAACATACCAGGCCTCCCTGTCCCTCACTATCTCCCGAAGTTTGCCCAAGTTCATGTCCATTGCATCATTGATGCTATCCAGCCATCTCCTCCTCTAACACCCTCTTCTCCTTCTGCCCTCAATCTTTCCCAGCATCAAGGACTTTTCCAATGACTCAGCTGTTCACAACGGATGACCAAAATAATGGAGTTTCAACTTCAGCATCAGTCCTTCCAACAAGTATTCAGGGTTGACTTCCCTTAAGATCAACTGGTTTGATGTCCTTGCTGTCCAAAGGACTCTCCAGAGTCTTCTCTAGTACCATAGTTCAAAGGCATCAATTCTTCGGCACTCTGCCTTCTTTACCGTCCAGCTCTCACAACCGTATGTGAACACTGGGAAGACCATAGCCTTGATTATATTGGCCTTTGTTGGCAGAGTAACGTCTGCTTTTCAAAATACTGTCTAGGTTTGTCATAGTTTTCCTGCCAAGAAGCAGATGTCTTCTGATTTCATGGCTTCGGTCACAATCCACAGTGATTTTAGAGCCTGATTTTAGAGCCCAAGAAGAGGAAACATGTCACTTCTTCCACCTTTTCCCTCCTCTATTCGCCAGGAAGTAATGGAGCCAGATGCCACAATCTTAGTTTGCTTTTTTTAAAAAAATATTTTAAGGGTTTTAAGCCTTTTTTTATAGGAAAGGAGAAAAAATTCTTAGGACTCTTATAATTTAGAGACAATCACATGATGTAGTCAAAAATTCACCTCTAAAAGAACAACAGATCAACCACAGAGCAAAGGGACAGATGGGATGCTGTGTCCAAATCCTAAGTATACTTGAGAAATGGAGTGATCAGAGTAGGGTGAGGCCAAAAAGGCTACTCATAGAAACAGAGCAGATTTCAGCCTGGTCCCCAAAGGCACAGTTATTCCCGGGAAAGACCAGGCAAGAGTTCCAAATGGGAAAGGAGTATTCTGACCCAAATCCCGGAGATGGAAGAGGTTCTATGGGAGAAGAAGTGGCAAATTCTGCCAGGCTGGAATAAAAGAGAAAAGAGAGGAAAAACATGAACACCCAGGATACATAGAAGAAATCTTCCTGAACATCTTAGATGTTCACAGAGCTGGGACCTTCAGTTAAGGATAAAGTTCAGGGGACAGATCAGCACAACCATTAGGCTGAGGGCCTGCAGTGAAGTGGAGAACACTGTATGGCCTTGCCTGCCGCGAGGAGACAGTCCCTCCGGTGAGAAAGCCTGTAATCACAGTCCCCTGTGACAATCGGCAAAGCCCCCTTCCCCAGGCTAGCTCATTCATTTATAAATAAGAAGATTACTCACTGCCTACATACATAACAGCTTTCTGCATCATCTTTGGGGTATTTTCCCTCCACCTTTCCTGCATGTATGTCTCTTTTGTGTTTTCCTCTTTAAATGCTCATTGTGTGTCTGGGTCATGATGAGTTCTCCCTGCCAGCCGGCCTCAATTAACAGTTGCAAGTCAGGCCAGAGATGGCCTCTCTCTCCCTGGCTTCTCTGAAGGGGAGTCCCTTGACTGGGGGATGTGGAAGGCCCTGGCAGCGGGAGGCCTTCATGCTCTGTCCTCCCTGTCATGAGCCTGGCAGACAATGGGCAGGGCTTGGGTTGTTAACTCCTGTTCGGCGGGTGGATCTCTTTCTCTCTTGCTCTTTTTCACTTAAAATAAATGCAGTCTGCTCACTTTCCAGCCATTAGCAGTGGCTGATTAATTTTCAAAGTGAGTTCAGTTTTAAGCCACTTCTACAAATAGACAGTTGATTGAGTTGAAGAGTCAAGAAGGGATTGTTTTTTAATTGTATTTGATCCAAAGACAATCAGCAGCTTTACAATCTCACCTCTCTGTATCCTCTGATTAATTATGAGCACTATTCCCTCTGCTTGTGTTGACAGAGCACTTCATAATTTTCCATGCTCTTTTGCACTTACTCCTGGTGAAATCCTTCCCACACCCTGTGAGGTGGATGGGGCAGGTGGTATTACCTCCACTTGGTAAGGTGAGGTGTGCAAGCTCAGAATGTCAAAGAAGGTCTCACTCTCACAGGAAGGGTGCCGCCGAGACACCAAAACCCAAGTCCCCAGTCCCCATCCCATTTCCCTTCCTGTGGGGCCATACCAGCAAGTCAAGGTAAGGGAACTGCAGTGTGGTGCCCAGGAGCTCACAGAGCTGATCTGAATTCAAATCACCTGTCTCTTGGGGCTCCAGTTTCCATAGCTGTAATAGACCACATGGCAGTACCTGCTCACAGCGCTTACTTGTGAAGGATAGAAAGAACCAGTGAGGAAAAGCACACACTGCTAAGGACACAGCCCTGCCTCCTCATCTCTGCCTCACTTCTAAATACTGTCTGCTGCTGCTGCTGCGGCTGTGGTTAAGTCGCTTCAGTCGTGTCCAACTCTGTGCGACCCCATAGACAGTAGCCCACCAGGCTCCCCCGTCCCCGGGATTCTCCAGGCAAGAACACTGGAGTGAGTTGCCATTTCCTTCTCCAATGCATGAAAGTGAAAAGTGAAAGTGAAGTCACTCAGTCTGTCCGACTCTTAGCAACCCCATGGACTGCAGCCTACCAGGCTCCTCCATCCATGGGATTTTCCAGGCAAGAGTACTAGAGTGGGATGCCATGCGCCATTTTTTTTTT
>SJYW01037178.1:124154-147657 GCA_006410735.1 Raphicerus campestris | reverse complement strand
CTTTGAAGATAGTTTCTTGAACTTTGCATCTTAATCAAGTTATAAGTAACATAAATTCCAAATTTTTTCAGTCTTATAATGAAGTACAGGATGACATCAACATTTGCTGCAAAGAAATTAAATTTTTCTAAGCATTGCTGTTTTTCTTTATGAAATTTGACACTCAATCAAAACAAGTGAGTAAGGACAAATCTGGGAAGAATTTGTCATAAACAAATACCATTATAAATCACTGTATGCATTTCTACTTGTCAAGATGATTCATTAGTTATTATTCCATTTTTTTGGGCTCTGAGCCATGATATATAATCAAGAACCAGGCAGAGAAACTGGATAGTTTGTGAGGCTATGAATCCACAAAAGTTCCAGCCTGGCCAAGGAAGAGTTTTAGAAAGACAGTGCTTTCTTACAAATGAGAGTTTATGAAAAATGAGGGCTAGAATTTTTGATTTAAAACATCCTCTTAATAAACAGAAACAGCAGTACCCTGCCATTATTTTGCTACCATGTTCCTGAAGTTTACCTTGTAGAACCTCACCAAATATGCAGATAGATCCCTGCTACCAACAATTTGTTTCAGGAAAACAAAATTCTTAACAGCTGCCTGGCTATTTTCAAATCTTTCATCTACAGATAGGAGTAATCTGAGATGATTCTATCTTCAATTTCTATATTCTTAAATATGTTTTCTTTTCAATCCTGTATTTTTGGGAGAGGAGGCTATATCTTTAGCTTGAATATTCTTCATATATATCATTTCCACTATTTATCTAAATTAAAAATTTTTTTTTTTGGTAATTCTAATTAGCTGCCAATTAGTCTTAGAGTCATTTAAAACTGGTGTTCCTATTCATGCTTTCACACTTAAATAAGATTCTCTTGGTTTATTTTCACTGAATGCTTAGAATTTTAATCTCACCCACTTAAAAAAATCCAACCAGGGTTCCTATCTCTCCATATTCTCTGTAGAACTTGTTATTATCTGCCTTTTTGATTGCAGTCATTCTAGATTGTGTGGTGTTTTCTCGTAGTTCTGACTTGTGTTTTCCTGAGGCTTCTGATGTAGAGTGTCTTTTCATGTACTTATTGGTCATCTGGATATCTTCTTTGGAGAAATATCTGTCTGGATCATTTACCCATTTAAAAAATTTGAGATTTCTTTCTTTCTTTTTTTTTCTTTTTTTTTAGTGTTTAGTTGTAAGATAGTTGCAAAAGTCCTTTTTACAATCTGGATGTAAGGTCCTTATCAGATATATGACAAATTTTCTCTAAGTGTATAGATTTCCCTTTTACTTTCTTTATGTTTTTTGAAGCACAGGACCCTTTGATTTTGTTGAAGAACAACTGATATGTTTCCTTCCATACTTTTGAAAATTATTTTAATATATGTTGTGCAGAATCTTAGGTTTACAAAGTTTACTAATACTATTATGTCTTGATTTTTTTCATGTTATTTTTCTAAAGGGTTCTTGAATGTGGATCCCACAGGCAAAATGTAATCTTTCTATTTGCTTTACAAATAATTTCTCAATGATTCTTTTCTTTCAGTAAATACTGAAAAATTAATCAGTAGTTTCTTTTGAGGAATGATAGAACAATTCCTTTTATTTTTGCTGGTTGATAAAATGTCTTTCTTTTAAACCAAGGGCTAGAAGTACTATTATATTAATATTTTTATCTTACCCTAAATCTTTTAAATGATTACCAATGAAAAGATTAACTGACATTCTCCCTTTTCAAGCTTATTGAGTATAGCATATTGCATTAAAGAAAAACAAAATAATTAATATACATTTTACTAGAGTGAGTAACAGTCAACATATCTAAAAGCATTCCAAGTATTTGTGTGACATCTCATACTATTTCATCTCTTCATAAGCATCGAATACTTTGACAATCATGAATTTTCAGTTGGAAAGTGGACTAATCAATGGTTACAATGAGGAAACCACATTTCAGAGAGATAGACAATGGAAAGACATATCTTAATTTGCTTTAGTACTTTCCAGTTTGCCAGGCAATTTCACCGACTGTCTCTGTTGATCTTATTACTAATTTTGTGAAGTTATTTGTGGAATATCTCAATTTCTAAGGCAATCTTAGGATTCTTGAGTAGCAATAAATTACCCAGGCATCTAAATAAATGAATGTACAACAAATTTCATCTTGAGTTTCTAATCAAATATTGAGTATTATTTTTTCTCATATATTAAATAATCAGAGGTAATAAGGATGATACTTAGGCAGCTTCCAGAATATTGGATCATCAAAAAAGAACTATTATTCAGGTAGAAAATTAAACCTATAAATATTTCAAAAGACTTTCTTGAGTTAATAGAAAAATGTTTACTGTTCCTTAAATAAAACAAGTCTCCTAATTTACCTAAACATGGTTATAAAATCTGAATCCCAAATGGATGCAGCTAGTCTTAATGCTGTTGTTCACCTAGCTAGGTCCTTGTCCCTGCTGCCACAGGAGTTGGAGTGTTGCTGGTCCCTTCCCTCCTTCATCCACTTACCATATATGTTTAGTTGTTGCTTGCTTGATTTATTTTCTTATTTATTTCTATATCATGTGGTTGCAATAATTCTTCTCCTGAGTGATCCATCTAAAAATGTTATCCTATATTTTTATGTCTTTGAGATATTTTAAATATCTCACTGCCTCTTATTTTTCCATCTAGGTATATATTTGAAAATTACAAAAGTTATTTTCTTTAATTTACTATCATGCTGGTATCCCACCTTAACAAATATAAAAGCAAAATAAAACCCAGAATTTGATGGCTCCTTTTACCAATAAGGACCCTAAAAAAACTTTGTATACTAGCCATTTCTGTTGTTAATACACTCATGTATTGAAAACAACACTGTGAACCCCAAAAGAGGAGTCAATACTACTGAAGTGTTAGAAAATGCAAAAAACAGCCTTAACACAAATAAAATATTGTATCTTACACTAAAAAGAAATGTGGAGGTAGACAAGTGTGGTATATTGGCTTGGCTCCACAAACTCTACAGGACTGAGATTGTGATTAACTCTTGAACAACTTAAAGAGAACCAAGCCTCTGCACACATAATTAATAGTGGGTCCTCTGTATCCAACTTTCCTCCAAATCTACAGTTCCACATTCACAAATTCAACCAACTGTAGATCAAGCGGTAGTGTTTACTATGAGAAAAATATCTGCATATAAATGGACCTACATAATTCAAACTCTATCATTCAAGAATCACCTATACTTCCAATTCTACAATCTATAATCTTGAAAATATGGCTTTTATCCTCATAGTCCAATATGACTGCTGTAGTGCCAGCCATTACATTTGCCTTATAAAATTGGAAGCAGAGGTGAAGAACATAGGCCTTTCTTTAAGAGCACTTCCAGAAAATTGCAAAAAGCACTTTCCCTTACATGGGAGCTGCTGAAAATTAAACATGGATCAAACTAGCTGCAAGAGAACCTAAAGAAAGCAGTATTTTATTTGGGCAGTGATTTTTTTAACCTAAAAAATAAAATTTTTGATACAGAAGTAGGAGAATGAATGTTTAAAAATAGTGGCACCTATGCCACAGTACTTTTTGCTCTCTTAAAGTAAGGAAACAAAAGTTCATAGATATCCAAATATTTGTGCAATTTTACACAACTGAGTGGTAACAATTCATTTTAAATAGAGGAAGCTCTGATTATACAAACTTGCTCTTATTTCTACAGTATGTAATTTCATATTTCCAGGTAAAATTTTAATAAATTATTCTAACCTATATTTTATTCCTTCCTTGCTTTCATCTCACCATTTTTGTATTAATATTTCTGTCGTGTTTTTTTTAAATCAGAGAGAATCTAGTATCACTTTTAAAAACTCAAGTGCTTTCACACACTGCTTTTTCTCCTATAAATTCTATTACATGAATGATTTTCCTATTCAATGTATCTGTATTCATCCATCTTCAGGAACTATTTTGTTTAGATTCACCAAAAAAAGAATGTTTTCTTCCACTGTATGCTCAGTTTACAGAGTATTTAAGCTTTCTGTAGTCATGATTATCTTGTAGGTCTATTTCCACTATTATTCTCTATTTCTAGGGCATACAAAAGTATTTGCCACATAAAAGTTGTTATGAGCTGACTGTGCCCCTCCCCAAAAATTTATATATTTAAACCACCATCTTTATACCTTAGATGTGACTGCTTTAGGGAATCAGGCCTTTAAAGAGATGTTAAGAAGCCAGTAGTGTCCAGTTCAATCTGACTAGTGTCCTTTTAATAAAAAGTATTTGGACACACGCAGAGCGACAAGGGGCTCTCACACACAGAGGGAAGATAATATGAGAATATAGCTAGAAGGCAGCCCTCTGTAAGCCACAGAGAGCAGTCTCAGGAGAAATCAAACCTGCCCCCACCTTCACTTTGGACATTCATCCTCCAAATCTGTGAGAAAATAATTTATGATGTTTAAAGTATTCAATCTGTGGTATCTTGTCATGGCAGCTCTAGCAAATTAATTCAAAAATAATTTAATAAATATTTAACTAATAACATGCTTACTAAAACTTCTTACTTGAGAGGATATCTACAGCCAAAAAAGTAAATAAACTTATTATTGGAAATGTATGTAGTAAGAAAACAAAATCAGGATAGTTTTCAGAAATATATCACTCCTCTTGACTAGAATGGCATCTAAAAACCTGGAACATATGCTTTCTTAGAAATTCATGTCACTTATTATAATACAAGCATCACTTAATCTCTGTTTTACCTAATGGAAAACACCAAATACATTAATCTCTTTTTATCCTTTAGACTTTAAAGTATTACCTTGGACTGTGTTGCTTGAACATTACATTTTAAGACTCTGAAGCATGTCAAAGTCAGGCTGCTCTAGCTACAAAATTTTAGAGGCCCAGTGCAAGTGAGAATGTGGGGCTCCATGGACAAAAAGCATCAAGAATTTCAGGATTGGACTTCCCTAGTGGCCTTGTGGGTGGGAATCCACCTTGTGGTGCAGGGAATGTGGGCTCCATCCATAGTCTGGGAAGATCCCACATGCCTCACAGTGGGATCATCACAGCTAATGAACCCTGAGCACCTAGAGCCTGTGCTCAACTAGAGAAGCCACTGCAGCGAGAAACCTGGACAAGGCAATGAAGAGCCGCCCCACTCACCGCAGCTACAGAAAGTCTGCGCGCAGCAATGAAGGCTCAGAGCCCTGTGTGACAGCACACCTCACATGCCCTTGCAGCTGACATTAAAGACCCATGGTTATGGACTAAGACAGACATAATCTATGGTTTATTCTCCATTAACAGTGTGCTGCTTTTCTCTGATGGTTCCCCAGCCTACTGAAGACCCGTGCTAATTGCCTCCAAGGTGCATTTCCCAGCATAATATCCCTTGCAACACATTTCTAAATACAATGGAACAAGAATCCTTTCACAAAGAACTATATCTTATTTCTCCAGGATCTTAGCAATGCCCAAATACTCATATTTCACTCTCCCACAGGGAATGTGTATGAATGTGTATATTAAATGTAAACAACAACTTCACCAGCAACCATGTGTTATACAAATATAAAACAAGTAGATGGTATATACAAAGCCATAATTTAGATGAAGTCTGTGCTTAAAAGTTAAAGACAAAACTATGTTCTTTATTTTTTCTGTTTTTTGAATATTCAAGAACTTGTTAAACTAATTTGAAGTCAGAAAACTATTATGCTAATTTGCATTTTTAACTCAGGAAATTTATTTGAAGTATGGCATCAACCTCTGCCAAGTGCAAGGCTGTATGTTCTTCTCAGAGTTGTAGGGCTCTGAAAGACTCATTGCCAATCCCTTGTAAGCTGCTGCAAAATTGAAAACCCTCACAAATAGTTCTACCAACAAAATCCGTAATGCTCTGATTATGAAATAGGAACACCTTTAAAGTGTATTTCCTCAAAAAAGAATGGAAAAAAAAAAAAAAAAAAAAAAAAAAACAAGGAAAGGCATAGTGATTTTGCCCACTATTTTCAGAAACAAATGGTCTGGCAATGCTGTAAAACTTCTCTGAAAGCTGCTATCTCTTAGTTATTAGATTTTATGAACCCAACAACAATGCAAACAAGAGACCCTCAACCATAGGAACTGAGGTAAAGTGGTATTTTGTAAAAACAGGTATTTTTGTTGTTGTTGTTATTTTCACATTATAACATATAACAAAGGTGACATTTTCAAGATGTATTCTATTACGTATATATAAAAATTTCTATTAGTAGACTTAGAATACATGTAATTCTCATATTGTACTCTAAGAAAGAAACATCAAACTTGAATTGGCTTAGAAAATAAAAGGATCAATTATTTCACTTTAAATATGTCTACAGATAAGATGGACCTCGGGGCCAGCAAACTAGGGCTCTGGTTCTGGTTTTGCCATCCTCCATTTTATGTGAGGCAGTCGGAGCTGTTTGAGGCACTACACCAAAAACACCAAAAGGACCGAGGGCTGACTCCTTTCTCTTCAGTCTCTTCTCCTGAAATAAGGGGATCTTCCCCAGAAGGCTTCTAGCAGTGGTTCTGCATGGACTCAGATGTGGATTCATAAACGAATCACTGCTATGACAAAGCTAACTAACTGAAGTGGGCCTCTCTCTGTCTATTTACTCTACCTGTTACACTTTAAACTCAGTCTTACTGGTGCACCCTTAAAAAAAGTCTTTCTTTTCTGCATTGAAGGGGTATTCTAGTTCTGTGTTAGTTCTGCCTCACAGCATCTTCAGGCTGGGCCTAGAGTTCAGGGAGCAGCATATATAAGAGAAATGCCAATGTGAGAGCAATAGGGCTGAACTACATGCTGACTTGTCTCCACTTTTTATTACCTAAAGCATGTAACATGTCCAGGCCTGACACCAGTAGGGAAGAGAATCATTCTTTCTCACAGAGAAATCCTATTAAAAAAACAGAAGATCCCATGGAAAAAGACATCTCTGGGAGATGGTGAAGGACAGGGAAGCCTGGCATGCTGTAATCCATGGGGTCACAGAGAGACAAATACGACTGAGCAACTGAACAACAATGGGAAAAGACAATTCATATTTTCACAACAGGGCAGTATAATACCATGGGGTGAGGGAGGGGGAGTCCATCACTCATCGACTTTGGGGTGTTCTTATCATTCCCTGTTGCTTCTCAGTTTAATTGCATTTTCCACCACCAAATGTGGTACCATAAAAAGGAATAACTTTAGGTCTACTCAGAAACTATCAGATTATCTAACAAGTCATCCCTTTGAAACTTATCTATGGTGGAATCATAGATAAGAGAATGTTTTTACCTCTGACCCAATATGGGAAATAGATCTATTTGCAACTTTCTATTTCTCAAATTCCTTAACTTCTGCAAGTGTTTTTAGTTTAAAAGCTTTGAATGAAATTACTATTTCATGATTTTTTGTTTACTTTTTAAAGTAATAAACACTACCACATAGATCTAGGAATTCTCCTCATAGATATCAGCAGCATATCACTGGTTGTTAAACATAATAAAGAGTCAATAAAAAGGCTTCCTTGGTGGCTCAGTTGGTAAAGAATCTGCCTGAAATGCAGGCGATCCAGGTTCAACCCCTGAGTGGGGAAGATCCACTGGAGAAGGAAATGGCAACCCACTCTAGTATTCTTGCCTGGAAAATCCTATGGACAAAGGGACCTGGTGGACTACAGCCCATGGGGTTTCAAAGAGTCAGATACAACTTAGCGATTGAACCACCAAGAATTATTTTATGTGTTGTCTCCTAGAGCAGTATATATTTTCTATAAAATGTCATTATATTTTATATATTTCTATTAAGAAAGGTTCCTTTTACTGTTAAACCATTTAACTCCTTTTCCTTCATCATTAAAATGTCTGTCTTTATGCCTCACATCAATTTGAGAAATAACTAAACATTTATATATACATTTTTTGGGGTGACACATTTGTTACTTAGAAATCATAAGTACATACGAAGTAAAAGACATGAAAATGTAAACAATTAATGAATTTAGCCGAGGTCTTCATAGGATGAGGAAGAGTTGAGTATATGTCCTTGCAGTTTTACCCATCTTTGACTTTAAACCACAGTTTAGGATTCTTATCCCTGTTTTATTACTTTTTACTTAGGATCTCAATAAGCATCAAAATGGAGTTTTCCTGAGAACAGTTTAGGCAAGTGTTGTGGTTTGTTAGAACTCAAAATTCCCTGAGTGTTAGGAGACATACAAGGAAATAGAAGGCAGAGATGATTGAAGGCAAAGAGAGTTTTCCTAGCTGGTGATCCCTCATCATGTCTGTTTCAGGCCTACAGCCTCTAGGAGTGACATAGAACATCTCCTAATTGATTTAAGCAAAGCACCCACTTTTTCAGAAGGAGGGCATATTTCAGGACTAGAGATAGGGAACAAATTCTAATATAAGCATCATCTACATTATTTTTTCCAAAATTTTAATAGTGATTTCCAATTTTACAACTGTGAGGGGAAACATTTATCAGGCATGCTCCAAAATGTTAACTTGAGACCCTAAGTCTGCATGAATTTTGTTNATATAAGCATCATCTACATTATTTTTTCCAAAATTTTAATAGTGATTTCCAATTTTACAACTGTGAGGGGAAACATTTATCAGGCATGCTCCAAAATGTTAACTTGAGACCCTAAGTCTGCATGATTTTTGTCTGTGTAGAACCTACAGCATTCAAACCCATTTTCTTCATCTGTGGACTTTATATTCCTGTGAGAGGAAGCCACTCAGGTTGAATCTGGCATCTCTCTCTCTCTCCTCTCCTTATGAACAACAGCAGCAAAACAATAGGGTGTGGAGTGCTGCCATGCGTGCAATCTTACTTGCCCTCTGCACAATAAAGTGTGGGTTGCCCCTGCAGAAAAATGTGGATGTGCAAGGGGAGGATATAGTTTTAAGAGGAGATTTTTTTTCTAGTTTAATAGACTGATATTAATAATGAGTAAGAGGAGCATGCTATGTTATATCCATTGTACATTATGGATGGCAAGAGATCATTCAATAGTAAACACAAGTAAGAAGCTTATACTACACCAACAACCTCAGAGAAATAGTCAACTGATAAGTTATGAACTGTTCTTTCTTACCTTTTTTCCTTACTGATTTTAAGTAAAAGTATTCATTGTAATTCAAGTTATAGGAAAAACAAAAGTTGCTAATGTTTCAGGTTTTAAATATTTGTGCTGATGTTATGAAGGCATCTGTAGATCATAAAAACCCATGGAATGCAAAGAAAATGAAAGCAGATTTTCAATTTATCCAAAGGTTTGGCAATTTCATTAAAGCAAGGAGAAATAGAATACAGAGGATAGGACGGGTATGAAGTTGGTAAGAAAAGAGTTCTGTGGTTCATTTCAACATAAGAAATTGAAAGGAAAGAGGAGTGCAGAAATAATAGAAAATAGGAAAACCATTTCAACGATGGAAGACTGAAGAATAAAATCTTAATTTTAGAAGAGGTAATTTTCTTTTCTGCTCCAAGACATCCTTTAAAACAAAAAAGTAGCCTCAAATAGAATGTAAAGGAGGTATGGATGCGTGTTGAGTTGTGTCCAACTCTTTGTGACCTCATGAACTGTAGCCCACCAGGCTCCTCTGTCCATGGGTTTTCACAGGCAAGAATGCCAGAGTGGGTTGCCACTTCCTACTCTAGGGGATCTTCCTGACGCAGGAATTGAACCTGCGTCTCTTACATTCCCTGCTTTGGCAGGCAGATTTTTGCCAACTGCACCACCTGAGAAACAAAGGAGGGATAAACAATGTGGTAATGGAAGATGAAACATTCCCATGTGGGATTAGTAAGATTTATCCCAGTTGTGTCTAGGCATCAAAGAGGCAAAGTTTATGCCTGAAGAAGCCACAAAGATAAGAAGAATGCTCAAACCACTGGAAACCTTGGCACATACATCTAATAATTTTATAGTGATAACAGAATCAAAACGTTACTTTCCCAGCCAAACAAAGCATAACTGAAGGCATCAGAGAACCCCTATATGAAGTGAAAAGGGGGTTGATTATGATTCTTTCTGTACTTCCTGTATTAAAATTCTCTTTCTTAAATCAGAGACTACCTTGTTATTTAATTTGGTCCAGTAAACACAGGTAACAACCATTTTCAAAAACAGTGGTGTGGTTTTATATATCTCACATTTGTTGTATTTATTACTTGTATTTTAGAATATTGACACTTTTCTATACACTTTCCTTGAGGATGTTAAGTTGTTTTCATTAGGGAAATGAGACAAAGAATTAACAACACATACTAAGCTAGTATTTCCTCTCTGTAAAATTCAGTTAGACACACACACACCCATGAAATAGAAAACAACTTCAATCCACTAGCTGCAACATATCTGAAGCTCAAATAATAATTGAATTTCATGGGCTTTAACTTTTTCTTGTAGGATGAATACTCCATACTCAAAATAATAATTATAAAGTAAGTGAAGTAATTACCTAAGCTAAGCACAAATTGACATAATTCCCTTTTGGCTCAAATGAATATGCCAGTATACATATAAGCCTTTATAAAATGAATATTATTTTGTGAAAAAGAAACATTTAAAAATAGAATACTATTATGATTCATAGTAAGAAAATTATCAGAAGAATTTTATAAAAAGATGAACTCATTTTTTGTGATTTTTAACTTGCAGTCTATGGAAAATAGTTTAAAATATAAATGATACAAAGCTATTTGAGAAGCTTTAATTGTTGATTCTTTAAGTAGATCTTACAAAGAAATTTAAGACAGGATGTAGACTAAGAGCTTAAAAANTGATGGAAGACTGAAGAATAAAATCTTAATTTTAGAAGAGGTAATTTTCTTTTCTGCTCCAAGACATCCTTTAAAACAAAAAAGTAGCCTCAAATAGAATGTAAAGGAGGTATGGATGCGTGTTGAGTTGTGTCCAACTCTTTGTGACCTCATGAACTGTAGCCCACCAGGCTCCTCTGTCCATGGGTTTTCACAGGCAAGAATGCCAGAGTGGGTTGCCACTTCCTACTCTAGGGGATCTTCCTGACGCAGGAATTGAACCTGCGTCTCTTACATTCCCTGCTTTGGCAGGCAGATTTTTGCCAACTGCACCACCTGAGAAACAAAGGAGGGATAAACAATGTGGTAATGGAAGATGAAACATTCCCATGTGGATTAGTAAGATTTATTCCAGTTGTGTCTAGGCATCAAAAAGGCAAAGTTTATGCCTGAAGAAGCCACAAAGATAAGAAGAATGCTCAAACCACTGGAAACCTTGGCACATACATCTAATAATTTTATAGTGATAACAGAATCAAAACGTTACTTTCCCAGCCAAACAAAGCATAACTGAAGGCATCAGAGAACCCCTATATGAAGTGAAAAGGGGGTTGATTATGATTCTTTCTGTACTTCCTGTATTAAAATTCTCTTTCTTAAATCAGAGACTACCTTGTTATTTAATTCGGTCCAGTAAACACAGGTAACAACCATTTTCAAAAACAGTGGTGTGGTTTTATATATCTCACATTTGTTGTATTTATTACTTGTATTTTAGAATATTGACACTTTTCTATACACTTTCCTTGAGGATGTTAATTTGTTTTCATTAGGAAAATGAGACAAAGAGAATTAACAACACATACTAAGCTAGTATTTCCTCTCTGTAAAATTCAGTTAGACGCACACACACCCATGAAATAGAAAACAACTTCAATCCACTAGCTGCAACATATCTGAAGCTCAAATAATAATTGAATTTCATGGGCTTTAACTTTTTCTTGTAGGATGAATACTCCATACTCAAAATAATAATTATAAAGTAAGTGAAGTAATTACCTAAGCTAAGCACAAATTGACATAATTCCCTTTTGGCTCAAATGAATATGCCAGTATACATATAAGCCTTTATAAAATGAATATTATTTTGTGAAAAAGAAACATTTAAAAATAGAATACTATTATGATTCATAGTAAGAAAATTATCAGAAGAATTTTATAAAAAGATGAACTCATTTTTTGTGATTTTTAACTTGTAGTCTATGGAAAATAGTTTAAAATATAAATGATACAAAGCTATTTGAGAAGCTTTAATTGTTGATTCTTTAAGTAGATCTTACAAAGAAATTTAAGACAGGATGTAGACTAAGAGCTTAAAAATTTAAAAAGAAGAGTTTAAAGTTTTCACCTTTAAAGAGATGATTACCCTAAGGTACATTTCTATTATCATCCTGTTGTGAGCTTCATTTCTATATTTAAATACCACCTAAATATAATCGCATAGATCTATTATCAGCCTTTTAAATACTAAGTCTTAGTGTGTGCTAAGTCGCTTCAGGCAAGTCTGACTCTTCATGACCCTGTGGACTGTAGCCTGTCACACTCCTCTATCCATGGAATTCTCCAGGTAAGAATATTGGAATGGGTTACTGTGCCCTGCTCCAGGGGATATTCCCAACCCTAGTATCTAACCTATGATTTCTGTGTCTCCTACATTGGCAGGTGTGTTCTTTAGCAGTGGTGCCACCTTGGAAGCCTGTAATATTTTCCCCCAAATAGCTATGTTGTTTTTTCCCCCTGATAAAAACTCAAATGGTGCATTCAATATAAAGATTTGCACCAATATTCATTTTAAACATTTTCTTCTTCCGCTTCTATTAGTTTCTATATCAAATGGTTGCTGCTTATTTTATGTTGAGTGATGGACGTTATAAGTCATCTGGAATAGACCATTTTGTGTAGAAAAAAAAAAATGTACCGAGGCTTCCTGTTACTTAAGTAAAGTTAGAGAGAGTTGCTGTGCTGTACTAGGCAGCCTTTATCATGTGATAATAAGATAAAAAAAAATTTTGTAAGACACATATCAGATAAAGGACTTGCATTCAAAATCTACATAAAACTCTAAAAACTTAGCAATAAGAAAACATACAGCCAAACTTAAAAATAAGCCAAATTTAATAAGTATATGAAAATATGTTCATCTTTTATTATTAGGAAATTGAAAATTAAGCCAGAGATATCACTACACAGTAACTGTCAGAATGGCTAAAATCCAAAAAATCCTCTGACAATCCAAATGCTAGTGAGCTTGCAGAGCAACAGGAACTTTCATCCATTGCCAGTAGGAATGCAAACTTGTGTAGTTTGGAAGACAGTTTGACAGATACAAAGCTATATATAGCATCATCATATGATCCAACAAACACAATCCTAGGTATTTACCCAATTGAGCTGAAAAATTATGTCCACACACACACACACACACACACACACACACACACACACACACAAGCCTAAAATAAATGCTTGCAGATATTTTTTCCATAGATACTCCAAACTAGAAGCAACCTCCATAGATAGATGTCCTCCATAGATGAACATTTTAAAAGAATGATGTTACATTCATACAACAAAACTACATTCAGCAATAAAAGAAATGAGCTATAAAGACAGGTAAAAAAATATGGATAAATGTCAAATGTATACTTCTATTAAAAGCCATCAGCATTAAAATGATACTTAAGGTATGACTCATTATATAATATTCTTTAAAGAAGCAAAATTATAGAATCAGTAAAAGGAAAATAATCAGCAGAACTATAAAAGCAGTGGTTGGAAGGGATTCGGAGAAGGGAGGAAGGAAGAGATGAAAAGAGGGAACCATGGGATTTTTAAGGTGGTGTAACTCTTCTGTATGATACTATAATTATGGACTTATAAAAATATTAATTTCTAAAAAGCAATAGAACTTTATAACATGAGGGATGACTCAATATATGAAATTAAAAATATTTGTTTAGAAGGCTACAAGATCCCAGGAAAGAATGCATACTAACATGACAGAATCTAACTGTGTTATAAATACAAGAAACAACCTTATTGAAGGGGCTGGGGGAAACGTTCTGACTTAGTAAACTCTAGAAATAAGTGGAGTAAGATTAAAGACAAAGGTAACTGCACCCAAGAACCAGACTTTACTGGATAAAGTTGTTCTCAAGGTCTTGTGGGTTAACAATTCAGACACTGATATACATGCATGCTGAAACTGAACAATTAAAGAAATGAATTGCAGGTGGTAAGAATAAAGTTTCTCACTGCTCTATGGGAAAAGCAATAGGAGAAAGCTGGAGTTATTCATAGGGTAATAGATAAGATTTGAAGAGATCAGTAAGAACTCGTGTTTTACTTAATATAGATACAGATGGTTATATATTGACATAATTATAAATATATACATATATGGATTAGTGTGCACACACATATATACCCTTGATTTGTCAGCTAAGAGGACTTAAAAAAAAGACAACTGACAGCAATGAATATGCTTACTGCCTTGAAGTTGGCTTCTAATACCATTATCCAATAAAAGGAACAGACCGTTTGGGAGAAATGTCCAATTATAGGACTAAGACAAGTAATATACAGGATAATCCTAGAGCATCTTTTCACACAGGTGAGTAAGGAAGTCTTCAAACAAGTAAACAAACAAATAAAAAATCACAATAATGGAGGTATATTAAAAGGTATAGAAGAACTCCCAATGGCCAAAGCTGCAACAATAGAAACAAAATAAGTAAAGTAGTATTAGGTTATAACTCAAAGTATAAAATTATACCATGAGTCCATCCTGATATAAATAAAAGATTGAATCAGTTAGTAAATGATGAATAGGAGAAAAACAAGTCCCATTCAGAAGAATTCCAAATAAATGATGTAGAGAATGCATTTTTAAAAAATTTTTTATTGTTACTTTATTTTGCTTTACAATACTGTATTGGTTTTGCCATACACTGACATGAATCAGCCACGGGTATAACTGAGTTCCCAATCCTGAACCCCCCTCCTACCTTCCACCCTATATCATCTCTCTGGATCATCCCTGTGCACCAGCCCCAAGCATCCTGTATCCTGTATCAAATATAGAATGGCAATTCATTTCTTATCTGATAGTATGCATCTTTCAATGCCATTCTCCCAAATCATCCCATCCTCTCCCTCTCCCACAGAGCCCAAAAGTCCATTCTATACATCTGTGTCTCTTTTGCTGTCTTGCATAGAGGGTTATCATTACCATCTTTCTAAATTCCATCTATATGTGTTAGTATATTGTATTGGTGTTTTTCTTTCTGGCTTACTTCACTCTGTATAATAGGCTCCAGTTTCATCCATCTCATTAGAACTGAGTCAAATGTATTCTTTTTAATAGCTGAGTAATACTCCATTGTGATATGTACCACAGCTTTCTTATCCATTCATCTGCTGATGGACATTTAGGTTGTTTCCATGTCCTGGCTATTATAAACAGTGTGGTGATGAACATTGGGGTACATGTGTCTCTTTCAATTCTGGTTTCCTCAGTGTGTATGCCGAGCAGTGGGATTGCTGGGTCATAAGGCAGTTCTATTTGCAATTTTTAAAGGAATCTCCGCACTGTTTTCCATAGTGGCTGTACTAGAGAATGTATTTTAAAGGAGAGGAAGTGTAACTTCCCATTCCTTAAGCTGTGCAGAGTGACTGCCTTTCAAAGAGTATACTATCAAAATTAGGGAAGATAATGCAATTTTACAGGGAAGATACCTAACAAACATTAAGCCAGCCAGATGACCAAAGTGATAGTGATGTGGTACTAACAGTATGTATCCTTAACGTGACTTGATGAAAATGACACTTGCCCACTGTGGCCTTCCTCTCAAGAGAACATAAGCCCAGTCCAACCATATAATATTCTGACAGNAAAGATAATGCAATTTTACAGGGAAGATACCTAACAAACGTTAAGCCAGCCAGATGACCAAAGTGATAGTGATGTGGTACTGACAGTATGTATCCTTAACGTGACTTGATGAAAATGACACTTGCCCACTGTGGCCTTCCTCTCAAGAGAACATAAGCCCAGTCCAACCATATAATATTCTGACAGAAGGGCAGCTTACACTATCACTAATCAATATAACTCAAACTATCAAGATTATCCAAAACAAGGAAAATCTGAGAATTTGTTGCAGTCATGATTATCCTAAGAAGACATGACAACTAAATGTAATGCAGATACCTGGTTGGGATTCTGGAAAAGAAAAAGGACTGAAAATAAGGAATTCTGAATAAAAGATGGATTCTAGTTAATAATAAGACATAACATTGGCTCATTAATTGTAACAAGTATACCATACTAACATGAGGTGTTAATGAAAGGGAAAACTCTGCATGGGTGTGTGTGGGAAGGCAGGGGGATTAATAAGAGAACACTCTGTATTATTTGTTCTATTTTTCTGTTTTAAAACCATTCTAAAAATAAAATCTAGTTTATTAATTCAAAAAGCACATAGGCACAGAGAAATCACTTAAACATAATATGGAATGAAATAAGACAAAATGTTTCCATTTTTATGATTCATTTTTTATGAAGTTTCAAAATATGAGGCAAAAATCTATGGTGATAAAGTTTAGGATAATTGTTACCCTTGAAGGTGGTATGGACTGCAAGGGGGCAGTAGAAGCTTTCTTAACTGCCTGAACATACTCTATTTATTGATCTGGGTATTGGTTAAAGAGCTACTTACAAACATAAAACAGTGTATGTGAATCATAGCTCAATTAAGAGACAGAGAGATCCACACTTTTTCCCCCCAAGTCCATCTTCTCACTCTCTTCCTCTTCCCAGTGACCTGGCTTAAAATTATCACATTCATGCTCTATTCCTCCCTTTCTATTCCCTCTTCAGCCTCCTACAACTTGGTTTCAGCTCTCATCATTTTGGGGCAGGAACTTAGGCAAGAGCAATGAAGGGTGGCCTAAACAAAATGAATTCACTCATCTCTAAACCCATGCCAGACCTGTATCAGTGTGGCCCAGGAGAACTCACAGATATGTTACAAAATAACCACAGAGACTTTTCCAACTCTAGCTCATGTGACTATGCACACAGTGAATACAAACTAACCACAGGGGCTTCTCCAACTCCACCACATGAACCCTGATGCCCAGCTGTGTCTTCAAGTAACCTCAGGCAGACAGGAGCCCATGAAGGGTGCATAAATCCTCTATACATCTGGTTATGGCAGGCTGAATTATGGAAAAGACCTGCACAGTAGAACCTGTTGTTATGTAACTTGCTAATGTTAATCAAAATTGTCAGTCCAAGACGGGCTAGATGAATATACAAAATCCCTGTCTTGAAAACACCCCATACCTGATCATTCCTGCACCAGTGCCTTTCTTGGCTTTGTCCACCTCTTCTTTGAGGTGTTCTTTCTGCTCTTTCCTTAACAAGTTTGTTTTTGCTGCAGGTAAGACCTCAGATTCTTCTTGTGTCCTTACTAAGAACTGAGGCTCTTAGTCCTCTTTGACCCTCTCCTATCCAGTAACAATCATAATGCTCTAACAAAGATCATCAAAGTTTTGTCGCCAAAGCTAAGGATTCTTTTCAGACTTCATTTTTCCAGGCCAAGAGACAGTCTCTGATACTGCTGAGCACTCTCCATGAAATTTTATTTTCCTTAACTAAGTCTATAAAAATGGTTAAGGACATTACAGTTGAAATGTCACTACAATGTTACTGAGATAAAATAAGATTGTAAGATCTCTTGGTAGAATTGTGCCTGGAACCTTGGAAATATTAAATGCAAGGAAATAAGATACAGTGAGAGATGGACTCTCTGAATTTTACAAATATGAATCCTGAAAATATTGATTGTTAGAGAATTTGGAGAAAATAGGGAGATGCATTTGCTTATCTTGTAAGTATAATTTCATGAAAATATGAGAAACTTTGATTTAAATGATTTAAAGTTTAGTCTAGGACTATATACATATCTTGTCATTTCATTTATTCCATTCTCAAAGGCAATGCCAAAGAATGTCCAAACTACTAAATAACTGTGCTTGTTTCACAGGTATGTGAAAAGTTATGTTCAAAATCCTTAAAGCTAGGCTTTGGCAGTAAGTGAACTGAAAATTTCCAGATGTACAAGCTGAGTTTAGAAAAGTCAGTGGAAACAGATATCAAATTGCCAACTTTCATTGGATAATGGAAAAAGCCAGGGAATACCAGCAAAACATCTACTTCTGTTTCATTGACTATGCTACAGACTTTGACTGTGTGGATCACCACAAACTGGAAAAATCCTAGAAAGATTGGGAGTACTAAACCATCTTACCTGATTCCTGAGAAACCTGTATGTGGGTCAAGAAGAAACAGTTAGAACTTAACATTGAACAACTAATTCCAAATAGGGAAAAGAGCACAGCAAGGTTGTATATTGTCACCCTGCTTCTTTAACTTGCAAGCAGAGTACATCATGTGAAATGTCAGGCTGGAGGAATTACAAACCAGAATCAAGATTGCTGGAGAAATATCAACAACCTCAGAATACTCTTCAGAGTCCCTTAGACTTCAAGGAAATTAAACCTCTCAATCCTAAAGGAAATCAACCATTAATATTCATTGGAAGGACTGATGCTGAAGTTGAAACTCCGAAACTTGAGGCACCTGATGTAAAGAGCTAACTCACTAGAAAAGACTCTGATGCTAGGGAAGACTGAGGGAAAGAAGAGAAGAGAGCAAGAGAGGATGAGGCAGTTGGATGGCATCACTAACTCAACAGGCATGAGTTTGAGCAAATTTAGGGAGATTGTGAAGGACAGGGAAGCCTGGCATGCTGCAGTTCATGGGGTTGAAAAGAGTGAGATGCAACTTAGCAACTAAACAACAGATATGCAGAATATACTACTCTTGTGGCAAAAGTGAAAAGGAACTACATAATCTCTCAATGAGGATGAAAAAGGAGAGTAAAAAGGTGGCTTCAAACTCAACAATAAAAAATCTATGACCATGGTATCTGGTCCTATCACTTCATGGCAAATAGAAGGGTTAAAAAGTGGTAGCGGTGACAGATTTTATTTTGGGGGGCTCCAAAATCACTGCAGATGGTGACTGCAGCCATGAAATTAAAAGAGGCTCACATGTTGAAAAGAAAGATATGACAAACCTAGACAGCATATTAAAAAGCAGAGGCATCACTTTGTTGACAAGAGTCCATATGGTCAAAGCTATGGTTTTTTCAGTAGTCATGTCTGGATGTGAACATTGGACCATTAAGAAGATTAAGCACCAAAGAATTGATGCTTTTGAACTGTGGTGTTGGAGAAGACTCTTTAAGAGTCCCTTGGACTGCAAGGAGATCAAGCCAGTCAATCCTAAAGGTCAACCCTGAATAGTCATTGGAAGGATTGATGTTAAAACTGAAGCTTGAATACTTTGGCCACCTGATGCGAAGAGCTGAGTCACTGGAAAAGACCCTGATGCTAGGAAAGATTGAAGGCAGAAGGAGAAGGGAGAGGTCAGAGGATGAGATGGTTAGATAGCATCACAGTGTATTATTTTAGTTTTCATGGTCATGAGACGGCACATATGTTAAGAAAATACAAGAAGAGCAATTGTCTAAATACATACCCATTAAAGAATAGGCAGACATAAATATAATTCATTAAAGTACACATTAATTTCCATAGCCTGGCACTGCAATTTAAAGTTCTGAATATATATATACATATATATGTATATGTGTATATATATATATGTATATATAAGTATCTGCTACATTTTCATCCTTCTTCTATTTTTTCCTTTTTTTTTCCTAAAGAAATATGAATTGGGACCAAATAATCTAAGGCTGAATGTAAGAATACTCCATTCCTTTCTAAAGGGCATATATAAGTGGGATATAAAAATCCATAGAATTAATATTCTAGGATAAGATTTGACAAACTTTAGCCTACAGGTGAAATCTGGCTTATTTCCACTTTTTGTTTTTTGGGCTTTTTTCTTTTTTTTTACTCTAAACATTTTTTAATGGTTGAAAAGAAATCAACCATTAATAAAATAAAATGTAGGGGACATTCAGTTCAGTTCAGTCGCTCAGTCGTGTACGACTCTTTGCGACCCCATGAATCACAGCATGCTAGGCCTCCCTGTCCATCACCATCTTCTGGAGTTCACTCAGACTCACGTCCATTGAGTCAGTGATGCCATCCAGCCATCTCATCCTCTGTCATCCTCTTCTCCTCCTGCCCCCAATCTCTCCCAGCATCAGAGTCTTTTTCAATGGGTCAACTCTTCGCTTGAGGTGGCCAAAGTACTGAAGTTTAAGTTTTAGCATCGTTCCTTCCAAAGAAATCCCAGGGTTGATCTCATTCAGAATGGACTGGTTGGATCTCCTTGCAGTCCAAGGGACTCTCAAGAGTTCTCCAACACCACAGTTCAAAAGCACCAGTTCTTCGGCACTCAGCCTTCTTCACAGTCCACCTCTCACATCCATACATGACCACTGGAAAAACCATAGCCTTGACTAGACGGACCTTAGTCTGCAAAGTAATGTCTCTGCTTTTGAATATGCAATCTAGGTTGGTCATAACTTTCCTTCCAAGGAGTAAGCGTCTTTTAATTTCATGGCTACAGTCACCATCTGCAGTGATTTTGGAGCCCCCCAAAATAAAGTCTGACACTGCTTCCACTGTTTCCCCATCTATTTCTCATAAAGTGATGGGACCAGATGCCATGATCTTCGTTTTCTGAATGTTGAGCTTCAAGCCAACTTTTTCACTCTCCTCTTTCACCTTCATCAAGCGGCCCTTTAGCTCCTCTTCACTTTCTGCCATAAAGGTGGTGTCGTCTGCCTATCTGAGGTTATTGATATTTCTCCCGGCAATCTTGATTCCAGCTTGTGTTTCTTCCAGCCCACAGTTTCTCATGATGTACTCTGCATATAAGTTAAACAAGCAGGGTGACAATATACAGCCTTGACGTACTCCTTTCCCTATTTGGAACCAGTCTGTTGTTTCTTGTCCAGTTCTAACTGTTGCTTCCTGACCTGCATACAGATTTCTCAAGAGGCAGGTCAGGTGGTATGGTATTCCCATCTCTCTCAGAATTTTCTACAGTTTATTGTGATCCACGCAGTCAGAGGCTTTGGCATAGTCAGTAAAGCAGAAATAGATGTTTTTCTGGAACTCTCTTGCTTTTTCCATGATCCAGCAGATGTTGGCAATTTCATCTCTGGTTCCTCTGCTTTTCTAAAACCAGCTTGAACATCAGGAAGTTCACGGTTCACGTATTGCTGAAGCCTGGCTTAGAGAATTTGAGCATTACTTTACTCGCATGTGAGATGAGTACAGTTGTGCAGTAGTTTGAACATTCTTTTCATTGCCTTTCTTTGGGATTGGAATTAAAACTGACCTTTTCCAGTCCTGTGGCCACTGCTGAGTTTTCCAAATTTGCTGGCATATTGAGTACAACTCTTTCACAGCATCATCTTTCAGGATTTGAAACAGCTCAACTGGAATTCCATCACCTCCACTAGCTTTGTTCGTAGTGATGCTTTAAAATGATGTAAAATTCAAATGTCTTTGTCCACAAATAAGATGTTAATTGAACAAGGGAATCTCATTCATTTGCATATTGTCTATGAGAAAGTTGAGTACTTCTGACAGTTGAATAGCTCCCACCACAGTCTAAAATATTTGTCATTTGACCCTTTACAGAAGAAGACTGCTGATCCTTAGCCTACAATATACTATGGCAATATATATTCTTTTCTTATTGAATGGCATACATAATTTTAAGTTTCTTCCGTAATTCCATTTTATGGGGAATGACCTGTTATTACTCAAAAAAGGACTTTTATTTTTTAATTGACTCAGCTATTAGCAGTAGCAGCATATAGACTCTAGACTTTTTTTTAAAATAGACTTCTAGTTTCTTGAAGTATTATATATCACATTATTATATTTTGGGAAACAGTTCTTAATGATACCAGTAGGTGTTTCATAAAGTTAGTATTTCTTAATAGAGTAAGACTGAAAAACTTAGGGCTTAATGCCATTTCAGAAGTCTTCACTGTAGAATGTTTCCTTAGTTTTGATATGCCCATATGTTTTGTGAATTTTCAGTGCAGGCTATTGTGCATAGCATTTCTGACTTTTTTTAACACAAAATCTTGTTTGTGCTATGTGGTATTCTATGGAATCTGCCTGAGAAACAACTATACTGGACATAAAAATATTACAAGGGAAGTAAAAACTTTTGATGGTTCAACCATTTCCCCCACTTTTGGTACAGTTTGAAATTGCATATAACCAATGAATAAAACTCTTAAATTATTATGAATATCATTATAACTTTGATTATCTCAATTTGGGAATATATCTGTTCTGATTACTTACCTTTAATTTGCCATAATAGTTCATTTGTAAAGCATGTTTATTAATTTAATATGCTTAATAGAGTAATACAATGTAGAATTTTTCACTGTTAAGAAAACTAGCTTAAAATAATTTCTTTACAAAGTTTTGATTTATGTAGAATCAGACAATTTGTTGTTAAACTCCCTCAGAATTTATTCTAGCCAGTATTGAACAGAATAGGGTGTCTTCATTATTTGTTTTAACTGTTGACCTGTCATCCTTGGAAAGATAAACATTAGACCTTTGCTTTTCAACCATCATTTAAAAAAAAAAAAAAGGCTTTAATGACATATCTTTTTCTTTAAAAAGTAAATCTTTCATCTTAATATATTTCCTCCCTTTTTTATGCAGTTACTTTGTTTGGCAGGAAATGAGCTCACATTTCCCTCTGCTGAAGAAAGCAATCTGTGACTCATATACAACTGAGAAAAGTATCACCTTATTCAAAAGATAAATCATATGATATTGTTGTGCTGAATGACTGAGAAAGCATGGATTAGGTGATTGCATTATAAAAATATCAAAGTAACCTCATCTAAAGGGTATACTGTGAATGGACTGAAATACAAAGATATTATACTGCTACCTAAATCTAAGGGAATCTAAGGAAAATATACTGATTTTATATTATAGACAATCAGAAGATTGAGAATTAATGTGAGTCTTATTTTAGAAATTTTGCCATATTTATTAACTCTCATTATATATGGACTCATGCTCAGCTAAGTAAGTTTTACTAGTAAGATTTGTTTTAAAAAAATCTCATTTTATTACTTGATTAAATAAAATTGTTGTGTTTTTAATACTTAGATGTTGCATTAGTTTCCTAGGGCTGCAGTAACAAAGTACCAAAAGCCAGTGTCTCAGAATAATAGAAATATATCGTCTCACTGTTCTGGAGAACAGATATCTAAAATCAAGGCATTAAGCACACTATCTCCCTGTGAAGGCACTAAAGGGGATATTTTCTAGGCCTCTGTTTTAGCTTTTGGTGGTTCCTTGTCTTGTGGCAGCATAACTCCAGTCCTCACATGAGTTCTCCATGAGCTTATCAGTGTTTATGTTCACATTTCCCCCTTTTGATAAATACATCAGTCATATTGTATTCAGTTCAGTTCAGTTTAGTTGCTTAGTCTTGTCTGACTCTTTGTGACCCCATGAACCACAGTAAGCCAGGACTCCCTATCCATCACCAACTCCTAGAGTCCACCCAAAACCCACGTCCATTGTGTCAGTGATGCCA